>CAUYLG010078523.1:0-12297 GCA_963573385.1 Cacajao melanocephalus | reverse complement strand
AAAAAAAAAAAAAAAAAGAGTAACTATCACGTACTGAGCAAGAACTTGAACTGGTGTCAGAATCCCACATAATAATATTTTATTCTGCAGGAGCTGGATTTTATGAAAAAAATACTAATAACATTTTACACATAGTGATGTGTGGATGTGTTTGATTAGGAACATTAGTTCTTATTTCAGAGTATGGATTCTGAAATTTTGTTGTCATCCTCTGAAAGTCCCATAACAATTATTATATATAGGCAATTGGACTCTGCTTGACTCTTTGAACCAAGACTTGGTGCTCAAATGGACAAAACAAATAAGAACTCTGTTTTAATGAAGGTTTACTGTATATCTTCTAAATTACACTCATAGAAGGCATCTTGAAAGATCCCTTCAAGTCTTGCTCTGGCAAATGCAGGCTGCAGACTTTAAGCCTTGAGATCATCAAGCCCTTGGTTTCTCTGCTTTTTAAAATGCTTTGAAAGTTCTTCTTGGGTATGATTTTGGTAATATCAAGATAAAATACTAGTTTTATCTAAAATGGCTCCTAAATAAGGAGACTGCATAACCTCTTTGTCCATAATTCCTAAAACATGGCTTGAGGTTGCTCAGTGAAACAAGCCTTTTGTTTTAATATTAGCCAGCCAAGAGATTTTAGAAAATTGAAAAGATTCTGAGTACAGTCATTTTATTTTAAAATGCTTTGGGGTTCAGAGAGGGAACGAGACCAAGTTGGCACTCTTCAAGGCAAAAGAAATCTTTTGGTTCCAAAAGAGGGGTGAGTCCAGTAAGAAAAGACAATGATTCTCTTGTACTAAAACTTGCCGCTGAGGAAGCACACCCAGGAGTCACTTCTCACACTCTCCTGCCCTATCAACTTTCAAAGAAGAGAGAGAAAACGGAGGGGCTGCAGAAATTGTACGCCATAATATACTGGAAGATCGCACCCATCTGATAACAGCTTGCATGTTCGTGACTCTGTGTCATGAAGATACTAGACTTTCTGCTATTTCTGCCGTAACTTCACCCAATCTACTGTTTGCCCCACCTGTGTTTAGTTATGAATTTTTAAAAATTAACTTTTAACATCTTGTACTATTTCCCTAGTAACAAACATGTTCCTTTCAACATCTTTATTTTTTTCTGATCTTAGAAAGTCACCAATACTTCAGAGTTTTAATATATATTCACTATATTTTCTTGTGTGGTTGATCTATACTCAGTAGATTCATTTAGTTTTATTACTAATATTCATTTTATTTTCGGTAGGCATGAATCTAATTTTTCAAACTACCAACTATTAATAAATGACACATTTGAAATATTTTTATTACAAAAGAAACACTCACAAACATTCAAACCATACAGTTTATGAAGAAAATATTACTAATATCTCTCCATTGTTCTTCTATTCCCATTATCTTGAGGCAAACACTGTCACCCAATAAGTATGTATTTTTCCACATCTCCATGAGTTACAAATATATATATATGTGTGTATGTGTGTATACATATATAGGTTTTTCTAATAAAAAATAGTGTTTTATATGCTCAAGAAATTTTACCCAAGAAAATGTCCCAAAATTCACTATAACAAGATCTAACTAGCTGTTTCCTCTTGTTGTCACTTATTCAACCCTTAACCTCATTAAGATCAATAATTACCTCGCAATTGTCAAATCCAACGGCCACTTTTCAGTCTTCATCTCATTTTAGCATCTCACATATAGCACCTTACAACCTAAGCCCAACCTTCTTTTTCTAACTCCTTTAACTCTCTTGCCACACTACCTCCTCTCATTCTCATTATTTCCCCACTTGCACTTTGATTCTCCTTCTTCACCACTTTATACTCCCACTGACATGCCTGATCATTGCCCATGATACTCACAGTGAGAAAAAAGTATAAAATATGATGTTTCTGACCTACTTTTCAGAATATAGGGAACATGAAAGGCATTTCACTGTCTTGGATCTTAAGATAGTTATGTAAGTGATACCACTAGCTGTTTTAGAATAGTACTGTGGACTAAATGGCAAGTCCAAATGAGAAACAGTTCAGATATGTGTGTGAAAGGAAGCTCCACATAGTTCAAAACATCAGTGAACAATTTATGCTTTTGCTTTTACTTTTAAGTTCTGAAGTACATGTGCAGATTTGTTATATAGGTAAACCTGTGTCTTGGGGATTTGTTGTACAAATTATTTTATCACCCAGCTATTAAGCCTAGTTCCCATTAGTTATTTTTCCTGTTCCTCTTCCTCTTCCCATCCAATACCCTCCAAAAGGCCCCAGTGTGTGCTGTTCCCCTCTATGTGTCCATGTATTGTCATCATTTAACTCCCACTTATAAGTAAGAACCCATGAGAGAACTAATGACAAGTTGCCTCACAGCTACTTTGTCTTTACTGAATTAAATAATCATTTGGTAAGGGTCTATTACATCCTAAATTCTGACCAGAAGGCTAGAGAACAAGGGGGTAAAATGTGACTTGCACCTTGAGGGATAAGAAGGGCATTGCTAGATGTATTAGTCTGTTTACATGCTGCTGATAAAGACTAACCTGAGACAGTGTCATTTATAATGAAAAAAGAGAAAAAGACTCACAGTTCCATGTGGCTGGGGAGGCCTCACAATCATGGTAGAAGCCTAAAGTCATGTCTTACATGGCAGTAGGCAGGAGAGAATGAGAGAGAGGCAAAAGCAGAAACCCCTTATAAAATCATCAGATCTCGTGAGACTTATTCACTACCACAGGAACAGTATGGGGGAAGCCACACCCATGATGCAGTATCTCCCACCAGGTCCCTGCCACAACATGTGAGAATTATGGGAGCCACAATTCAAGATGAGATTTGGGTGAGAACACAGAACAAAACTATATCATTCCACCTCTGGTCCCTCCCAAATCTCATGCCCTCACAATTCAAAACTAATCATGCCTTTCGAATAATCCCCCAAAGTCTTAACTCATTTCAGCATTAACTCAAAAGACCACAGTGTCCAAAGTGTCATCCAAGACAAGTCCCTTCTGCCTATGAGCCTATAAGCCTGTAAAATCAAAAGCAAGTTACTTCCTAGGTACAATGAGGCACAGGCAGTGGATAAATACACCGATTACAAAAGAAAGAAACTGGCCAACATAAGGGGCTAAAGGGCCCATTCAAGTTCGAAATTCAGAAGGGCAGTCAAATCTTTTCTTTTTTTTTTTTTTGAGACAGAGTCCTGCTCTGTGGCTAGGATGGAGTGTAGTGGCATGATCTCAGCTCAGGCAGTCAATCTTAAAGCTCCAAAATGATCTCCTTTGACTCCATGTCTCACATCCACAGCACGCTGATGCAAGAGAGGTTCTCATGGTCTTGGGCAGCTCTGCCCCTGTGGCTTTGCAGGGTACAGACTCCCTCATGGCTGCTTTCATGGGCTGGCATTGAAAGTCTACAGCTTTTGCAGGTGCAAGCTGTCAGTGGAACTATCATTCTGGGGTCTGGATGATGGTGGCCCTCTTCTCACAGCTCCACTAGACAGCACCCCAGTGGGGACTCTGTGTGGGGGCTTTAACCCCACATTTCTTTTCTGTACTGCCCTAGCAGAAGTTCTCCATAAGGACCCCACTCCTGTAGCAAACCTGTGTTTGGACAGCCAGGTATTTCCATATATCCTCTGAAACTTAGGTGGAGGGTCCCAAGCCTCAATTCTTGACTTCTGTATGCTCAACACCTCATGAAAGCTGCCAAGACTTGGGGCTTGGACCCTCTGAAGCATGGCCCAAGCTGTACCTTGGCCCCTTTTAGCCAAGGCTGGAGTGGCTGGGATGCAGGGAACCAAGTCCCTAGGCTGCACACAGCAGGGGGGCCCTGGGCCCAGCCCATGAAACCATTTATTCTTCCTAAGCCTCTAGGCCTGTGATGGGAGGGACTGCCACAAATGTCTCTGACATGTCTTGGAGACATTTTTCCCATTATCTTGGGGATTAACATTTGGTTCCTTGTTACCTATGCAAATTTTTGCAGCTGGCTTGAATTTCCCCTCAGAAAATGGGTTTTTCTTTTCTATCTTATCTTCAGGTTGCAAATTTTCCAAACTTTCAAGCTCTGTTTCCCTTTCAAAACTACATGCTTTTAACAGCACCAAAGTCACATCTTGAATGCTTTGCTGCTTAGAAATTTCTTCTGCCAGATACCCTAAATTATCTCCCTCAACTTCAAAGTCCCTCTAGAGCAGCGGCAAATGCTGCCAGTCTTTTTGCTGAAAATATCAAGAGTCGCCTTTACTCCAGTTCCCAGAAAGTTCCTCATCTCCATCTGAGACCACCCTAGCCTGGATTTCATTGTCCACATCATTATCAGCGTTTTGGTCAAAGCCACTCAACAAGTCTCTAGGAAATTCCAAACTTTCCCACGTTTTCCTGTCTTCTTCTGAGCCCTGCCTGTTCCAACCTCTCTGCCTGTTACCCAGTTCCAAAGTTGCATTCACATTTTCAGGTATCTTTACAGCAGCACCCCACTCTACCAGTACCAATTTGCTGCATTAATCCATTTTCATGCTGCTGATAAAGACATACCCGAGACTGGGTAATTTATAAAGCAAAAGAGGTTCAATGAACTCACAGTTCCATGTGGCTAGGGAGGTCTCATAATCATGGCAGAAGGTAAAAGGCACATATTACATGGCAAAAGAAGAGAGGAAATGAGAGAGAAGCAATAATGGAAACTCCTTATAAAACCATCAGATCTCATATAACTTATTCACTACTATGTGAAGAGTACGAAGGAAGCCACTCTTTTGATTCAATTATCTCCCACCAGGTCCCTCCTACAACATGTGGGAATTATAGGAGCTACAATTCAAGATGGAATTTGGGTGGGGACACAGAGCCAAACCATGTCACAGGGTGAGTGCATTGGGAGAGTGTCTCAGTTATCATGCAAATGAAGGAAACTCCAGATTTGTATTTCCACTGTGATCTCTGTTACCAATGGTCAGATGGGCATCTACACTGGATATCTCATGTTTTCAAGTTTAGGTTTGCCCCGCAAAGCTTTCTCTAATCTGTCATGCCTATCCCAGTTGACAGTCCCTCCAGACTAGCTGTTACAACAGCTAGAAACCTTCAAGTATCTGTTACTTAACCTTTCTAACTTCTTATACCAGGTACCACTGACTTAACCACTAACATTTGTCCTCTCTTAAGTATTTCACAGTCAGAGTCTTAGTTTAAGACCATCTCATATTTTATCTGAATGATTGCAGATCATCCTGTTTCCAATCTCTTCTATCTCCAAATCATCCTCTATGACACTGTGCAAATGAGTTTTCTAAAAGAGCAAATCTCCTTGTGTTAGTCCTCTCATCAGGCCATTCACTGAGTCCTCTTGCCTGTAAGACATATGTGAACTCCTCATCAGATAATGAGCTCTTTAGACTAATCTCCAGTCACTCTTGCACAAACTGTATTCTAACAACACAAGCTGTACTCAGCTTCTCAAACAAGTCATTAAGTTCTCAATTCACTTTCTTTGTCTTTTTCTCCCCTAGGGAAAAAAAACAGGAATACTTAAAACTAATTGAGTATGAGCTATGTGTCTTGCCTTTGTTACTCTTTTAATCTTCATAAAATCCCTATAAGGTAAGTACTATCACTATTTTTTACAGATGAGGAAACTTGCTTCTCAAAGACATTCTTCCAACTTATTCACCTAATGCCCTTCTTATCCCTCAAGGGGCAAATCCCATTTTATCAAGTTCTGTAGCCTTCCAGTTAGATTTCAAAACATAATAGACATTCAACAAATGATTATTGAATTTAATAAAGACAAAGTAGCTGTAAAACAACCTGAGGTTTGTTCTTGCATGAAATTAAGAGTGAATTTATCCACTGAAGTTTTGAGCAATGTAGAGCTTTCTCCCCCACACATGATATTTGAACAGTTTCTCACTTGGACTTGGTGTTTTAGTCCACAGTACTATTTCAAAACAGCTAGTTATATTGCTTATCTAACTACCTCAAGATCCAGAGACAATGGAATACCTTTTTTGTTCATCACCTTCTAAGAAGTAGGTCAGAAACATCATATTCTATGCTTTTTACTCATCTTAAAATAAAGATAACCATTACTTCCCATTGCCCCAAAGCGTCCCTTGTGAAGAGGAAGAGCATGGCTAAACTGGCTTATACTCCCAGCATTACAGGAGAATGAGACTAGCTCTACCTTTTACCACTGCACACTTAAGCTTGGGCGAAGAAGACCCCTGGCCTTCTCTAGCCATCTTCCTTCTCAGAGATCAAGACCTTTCTGGAGCCAAGGGTATATGCTCACCCTCAGCCTGAATCTCTCCCTCTAGACCAGGCTTCTTATACCTGGACCCCAAAATTCTCTTCCAAAAAGGCCCTGAGCTCAAGTCTATAGCCAGAGAAGTCCTCTTCCCTAGGCCCTCTCTTAAGGGCAGACCACACCAATGACAAGAACATCCCTAGGCCCAAGGAATGGCCAAAAGAGAGCCATTTTGCGGTGCAAAAGGGGCTTATAAATATGGGCTAGAGTTTCCACACTCATGTGCCTGAGACCTCTCATTGTATAAGACAGATCTAGAGTGAGAACAGAAGGCACAGCCAGAATATGGACTGGGGGACAGGTTCTCCCTGCTGCTATGTTCAGGAATGAAACTTTTAGAAGTCCAAAACCTCTGACCTTCCAAGTCATTATGAAGATAATTAGTCAAAGTAGGTGGACAGAAGGTATTTTATTAGCTTGAAGTATCACTTGTAAATATGTAGACAGCATAGCATGTGGGCACTCACTTGTATCCTTGCACTGGGCTCCACAAATTTTAGAAGTGGGCCTGAACTTACACCTACAGAGAACTGTACTGGTAGAGCAGGTCTTTGGTGCACCCAACAGAAAAAGCAAGAAGAGGCAATATCAGGAGTCAGACAGGCAAAGGAGGGAGAGTAGTGAGAGTCTCTGCACACACATGGCAGGAATTCACTCTTAGGAAAAACAGATGAGAAAAATAAATTTTGAGTGTAGAACTAAGTTTTCAGCCTGAACTACTAGAGACAGCATGAGGAAGCAGCCATGAAGAGTCCTAAGAAAGAAGGCTCAGCCAGCATCCAGGAGAACACGCCAAGCAGAAAGAAATAGGCAGGAAGCCAATTCCACAACAGGAGTCAGGGATGCTTCATTTTCTGACTCTGGGAGTGCCATTCATGATGCTAACGGTGTGAATGGTAACCTAGGGTTTATACAATGCTGCAGCAAAGCAGTGAGGCTAGCAACAATAATTCCATGTTTCTACAAACATTGAATGACCCTGCAAGTGGCAGCAATGTCAGGTATTCCTCTTGTGCTTGTGTCACCTGAATACCAATGAACAGGGCCTGCAGTGTAAGATTCTAGCAATGGAAGTCTCCAGAGGTGGTGGGAGCTGTTGACTGAGCCCATGCTGGAATAATGTCACACCAACCACTTGTAAATGCCATGAGACCACTGCCAAATTCCACAATGGTACACAGGTCAGCTGAGTAAAAGCTGATTGGTTATTCTGTCTAGCCAGTTCCATATCCCAAGAGAAATGAAGCAAGGGACATCCTTTCCAAGTCATGCTCAAAATCAAGAAACACAGATAAGTCAGTGCCCAGTTCTGTCTAAAGATAGGAAATTTTCCAGTCAGAATATGCTAATGGCCAGATGCAGTGGTTCACACCTGTAATCCCAGCACTTTGGGAGACCAAGGTGGGCGAATCACGAGGTCAAGAGTTCAAGACCAGCCTGGCCAAGATGGTGAAACTCCGTCTCTACTAAAAATACAAATATTAGCTGGGTGTGGTGGCAGTCACCTGTAATCCCAGCTACTTGGGAGGCTGAGGCAGAGAACTGCTTGAACCCAGGAAGCAGAGGTTGCAGTGAGCCGAGATCATGCCACTGCATTCCAGCCTGTGCAACAGAGTGAGACTCCATCTCAAAAGAAAAAGAAAAAAAGAAAAAAACAAAAGAATATCTATGCCAACAAAAAAAATCCTTGGATAATCTCTCAGGAATTCCAATGTGTTACAGAATGTACGTTAGTGAAGCTAAGTGTAGTCAAAGGGTTGATTCTTGAATCACAAATCTAGGTTCCTGGATGGTAAGCAACAGAAACTAACTAAAGCTAGAGTAAAGAAAATAATGATGATGATGATGATGATGACAGTGATGACTGATGATAATGGAAAGCTTTGGAGGAGCTCTCCAAATTGAAGAAAAGTTTAAACAATCAGACTTGGAAAAGATAAAAACTATAAACACACCAAGGGATCTCATTTAAAAAAAAAAAAATCTTAGGAAACTAGAAGGGTGGATAAGTTTCAATGATTTTCAGTACTTTTTTTCTTTATATACAGGAGTCATATTTCAGGGAAAAAAAGCATTCAATTGGCCTGGTCAATACTAGTCATATACCTAGTATACAGGTACTAAGGAAAACAGATACCTGGACTAACAGTCCTACAAAACTGCATCATATAGGGAAAGTAAAATTCCCTCCTAAAGAAGGTGAAATGGATACAAGGCAGCCAAAAATTAGTGAAGGTCATTGCAGCTACTTATTACATTTGTGAATTTAGGCAAATCATTTACCCACTTGGACTTTCGCTAAAATGTGACATCACAGGTCAGAGATCTTTGTCTCACTTTCTCGCTGATGCATCCCAATTGCCTCAAATGAAACCTGACACATGGAGGATGCTTTGTGAATGCTTGTTGAAAGAATGACTCTCTCCAAGACTCAGTTCCCACATTTGAAGTGGAAATGCCTTGTAGAGTCCATAAAATGTTGAGTACATTGCTATAGCATAGTAGATGCTTAAAAAATTCTGATTATAGTTATTGTTTTTATTAGAATAAATATTACTAGAATAATTTGCTATAAACAAAGTAGAAAAATTCCACTGTTAATATATCTAGGTTATTCTATGGAATCCCAACACAAAGCAAAAATTATTCACTATTAATTCAATTAAGCCTGTTACCAAATCCTGGGACAAAGTAAATGATTTGACCAATGATGTAGTCATATGAACAGAGATGGAAAAGTGAATTTAAAAAGACTCACATTTGTGCCACACGTAGACTGCCAGACTACCTGAAACTGCACATCCTCAAGGAGTCTGGCTGTCTAAGAGTGGCACTAAGTGTCATTAGCTCCAGACCCAAAATCTAATGACCTGATTACCTCTGGGCCTTCAATAATGATGTCATTCTTTTCTTTCATTCTTAGTTAATTTTCCTTACTACATAGCAGATATTCCAACAATTTTTATCAGTCTCTACAAGACCCCATTTCCACCTAGACTCCAAATCATATGCCCCCTGCTTTTTCCCCAGAATTATTTCAGCAATCATCTCTTGGTTACTGTATATTCAATACCCAACCCATTCCCACTTTTTTGTGTTTCCCTTTTCTCAGACTACAAAACAGCTCACTATTCCCTTTGCTAAAACTACTTTTATAACATTTATTCCCCTTCAATTACTGTACCTTTTCTGCCTTTGCTTTCATTGACAAACTGCTTTGCAAGTTCTCTACACTCAGTCTCCTCTTCCCACTCACTCTTCAGCCCATTGAAACTGTCTCCTGCTCCCTCTCCCCTTTTGAAGTTATTGAGACAAAAGTGGGCCCTGCTGAGGGTTAGATACAGGTCTGCTCCTTCCGTGGCCCCCTCCAGTCCCCTTTTCAGTATCTGACCATCAATTCTAGTTGTATTTTCTAGCTTGTTCTCTTGGCAAATATACATACAGTACCTATTAGTCACCATCCTGTATACCAGAAATGTAAAAGTGAATAAGATCTAAAGGCAGCAATGATCTAAATGGAATGTGGTATCCTGGCTTGAATTCTAGAAGAGTGAACGGATATTTGTGGAAGCCCTGGTGAAATCTGGATAAAGTCCATGATTTAATAGCATTGTACTAATGTAATTTCTTAGTTTTAACAAATGTACCATGGTTATATAAAATGATAATGTTAGGGGAAGCTGGGTGATGGATATATGGGAATTTCTATAATATCTTTGCAACTTTTCCATAAATCTAAAAATCTTCCAAATTTTAAAAGTCTTAAAAGTTGAGTAAAATATGTTCCCTGCCATCAGTATTCTCACAGTGATCCACAATCGTGGGATAAGTGAGGAAAATGGTGGGGGGGCAGGGACTATGAACTACAGATTCTTTTATCAAAAGTGAATGTAGAGCCAATCTGTCTTTTCTGACATCATGAGTTGTACAATTTTGTATCCATCTTTGTACCACACTGTAAGCAATCATGAGGACAGGACAGAAGAGTATCCAAAGGTGAATTTTTACACAGTTCTAAATAATAAATTTTGAGGCTTTGGGAGGTCTCAGACTGATTGAAGCCAATCCTGGCTAAATCATTCCACTTTCTAAGAAGTTGAATTTAAATATATTACTTACATACTTTCTTTGTTCTTCTCAAGGCAAACAGTTTAATGTTTGAGGGAGTAGCAGGCCAAATAGAGGTAATTTTTTTTTTCTTTCTTTCTTTCTTATTGTCTGGCTGCCAGGGTTCCTGGAAATGGCATTTTTAATGAGCTTTTTTTCTTTTTCTGGAGAAGACTTTGATGTGGTTGAAAATTTATTCTCTCTCTAGTGCAGGCAGGGCACCAATTAACCCACACAGAGTGCCCTTGCTGTCCTCCCAGCTTGGAGTTTATTACACTTACCATATAGTGTATAAAGCTATTATCCCATCTTCTTTATGCTTCTCTCCTGTGGACTCAAAACAATTTCTTAAGCAGCTTTCTGCTCTCTCTCAGTCTTTTTTTTTTTTTAATTGTACCTTAGATTCTGGGATACCTGTGCAGATCATGCAGGATTCTTGCATAGGTACATACATGGCAAGGTGGTTTGCTGCCTTCCTCCCCTCATCACCTATATCTAGTATTTCTCCCCATGCTATCCCTCCCCACCCTCCCCACCCTCCACATTTCTCCTCTAGTTCCCCTCAACTTACTGCAGTGTGTGATGCTCCCCTCCCTGTGTCCATGTGTTCTAATTGTTCAACACCCGCCTATGAGTGATATCATGCAGTGTTTGATTTTCTGTTCTTGTGTCAGTTTGCTGAGAATGATGGTTTCCAGCTTCATCCATGTCCCTATGAAGGACACGAACTCATTGTTTTTTATGGCTGCGTAGTATTCCATGGTGAATATTTGCCAGATTTTCTTTATCCAGTCTATTGTTGATGGACATTTCGGTTGGCTCCAGGTCTTTGCTATTGTAAACAGTGCTGCAATGAACATACATGTGCATGTGTCTTTATAATAGAACAATTTATAATTCTTTGGGTATATACCCAGTAATAGGATTGCTGAGTCAAATGGAATTTCTATTTCTAGGTCCTTGAGGAATCACCACACTGTCTTCTACAATGGTTGCACTAATTTGCACTCCCACCAACAGTGTAAAAGGGTTCCTATTTCTCCATATCCTTTCCAGCATCTGTTGTCTGCAGATTTTTTAACAATTGCCATTCTAACCAGTGTGAGATGGTGTCTCAATGTGGTTTTGATTTGCATTTCTCTAATGACCAGTGATGATCATTTTTTCATGTTTTTTGGCCTCATAGATGTCGTCTTTTGTAAAGTGTCTGTGCATATCCTTCACCCACTTTTGAATTGGCTTGTTTGCTTTTTTCTTATAAATCTGTTTTAGTTCTTTGTAGATTCTGGATATTAGCCCTTTGTCAGATGAGTAGATTGCAAAAATTTTTTCCCATTTTGTTGGTTGCCGGTTCACTCTAATGTTTGTTTCCTTTGCTGTACAGAAGCTCTGGATTTAATTAGATCCCATTTGTCTATTTTGGCTTTTGTTGCCATTGCTTTTGGTGTTTTAGCCATGAAGTCCTTGCCTATGCCTATGTCCTGAATGGTTTTGCCGAGGTTTTCTTCTAGGGTTTTTATGGTGTTAGGTCTTATGTTTAAGTCCTTAATCCATCTGGAGTTAATTTTAGTGTAAAGTGTCAGGAAGGGGTCCAGTTTCTGCTTTCTGCACATTGCTAGCCAGTTTTCCCTATACCATTTATTAAACAGGGAATCCTTTCCCCATTGCTTTTCTCAGGTTTGTCAAAGATCAGATGATTGTAGATGTGTGGTGTTGCTTCTGAGGCCTCTATTCTGTTCCATTGGTCTACATCTCTGTTTTGGTACCAGTACCATGCTGTTTTGATTACTGTGGCCTTGTAGTATAGTTTGAAGTCAGGCAGCATGATGCCTCCAGCTTTGTTCTTTTTGCTTAGGATTGTTTTGGCTATG
>CAUYLG010078519.1:0-59711 GCA_963573385.1 Cacajao melanocephalus | reverse complement strand
GGGGTGGTGGTGGTGGCTGTTTGCTTTGTTTGTGCCACTGCACTACCGCCTGGGTAACAGTTTTATACTCAATATAAAAAAAAAAAAAAAAAAAAAAAAAAGACTTAAATGTAAAACTTAAGACTATAAAAACCCTGGAAGAAAACCAAGGAAATGCCATTTTGAACATAGGAACAAGCAACAATCTTATAAAAATCTGCCAAAAGTAATTGCAACAAAAACAAAACTTCACAAATGGAACCTAATTAAACTAGAGACCTTCTGCAGAGCAAAAGAAAACATCAGCAGGGTAAACAGACAACTCACAGAATGGGAGAAAATATTTGCAAACTATGCATCTGAGAAAAGTCTGATACCTAAGGAACTTAAACAAATTTACTAGCCAAAAAAAAAAAAAAAAGAAAAGAAAAGAAAAGAACCACCCCACTAAAAAGCGGGCAAAGGACATGAACACACTTTTTAAAAGAAAATATACACAGGACCAATAAGCATATGAAAATATGCTCAATATCATTACTTGTTAGAGAAAAGCAAATCAAAACTGCAAGGAGATACTATCTCACACCAGTCAGAATGACTATTACTAAAAAGTCAAAAAATAACAGGTGCTGGTGGGGTTGTGGAGAGAAGGGAATGCCGAAACACTACTAGTGGGAATGTAAATTAGTTCAGCCATTGTGGAAAGCTGTTTGGTCATCTCTCAAAGAACTTAAAACAGAATTACCATTCAACCTGGTAATCCCATTACTGGGTATATACTCAAAGGGATATAAACAATTTGATATGGTTTGGCTCTCTGTCTCAACCCAAATCTCATCCTGTATCTTCCATTTCCCATTTGTTGTGGCAGTAATCCAGTAAGACATATTGAATCTTAGGAACGGGTCTTTCCCATGCTGTTCTCATGAGATCTGATGGTTTTAAAAATGGGAGTTTCCCAGCACAAACTCTTTCTTTGCCTGCTGCCATGCACATAAGATGTGACTTTCACCTCCTTGCCTTCCACCATGATTGTGAGGCCTCCCCAGCCAGGGGGAACTGTAAGTCCAACAAACTTCTTTCTTTTATAAATTGCCCAGTCTTGGGTATATCTTCATCAGCAGTGTGAAAACAGACTAAAACACCATTCTATGATAAAAAGTTCACATGTATGTTCATCACAGCACTATTAACAACAGCAAATACGTGAAATTAACCTAAACGTCCATCAACAGTAGACCAGATAAAAGAAATATGGTACATGTACACCGTGGAATATCGCCAAGCCATAAAATAAAAGAATGAGATTGTATTTTTGCAGCAACATGGATGGAGCTGGAGGACATTATCTTAAGTGAACTAATGCAGGAACGGAGAACCACGTGCCACATATTCCCATCTGTAAGTAGGAGCTAAGCATTGAGTAGAAATAGACACAAAGAAGGAAACAACAGACACCAGGGTCAATTCAAGGTGGGAGGACAACAGGAGGCTGAGGTCGAAAAACTACCTGCTAGATACTATGCTTATCACGTAAATAACAAAATATTCTGTAGCCGAACCCCCATGACATGCAGTTTACCTAAATAACAAACATGCATATATACACTTGAAACGAAGGAATATCTTAAGAGAATGAAATAAAGATTAACAAAAGGGTTGCCTTCCTCAAAAGCAAGAAATTTTCTTTCTTTTTAATTTAAATGAGTTGAAGTAAAATTCGTTTTAAGTTGGTTTAGAAGTGAGATAATAAAAATCTGAACTAGGAGGATAATAACCAGATGAGACAAGTTTCAGGCACATTGGAGACATAAATAGGTGTCCTTAGGAAGTGATTGAAAATGATGAATTACAGTGAGAGAGATAATAGAGAGTAGTAGTTAAAATCATAGCCTTGGGTATCAAATGAAATGATGATACAATTTCAGCTTTGCCACCTGATAACAATAACACCATAGGCGATTGGTTTAACCTCACTTACCATCCTTTTCTTATATTGTTACCTGGAGTGTTTGGGGTGATAAAATAAGAGAGTGTTCCCAAATTCTTTAATGATTCCTGGATTACAGTGAACATTCAATAACAGGTAGATATTACATTTCTGACAGTGATGATGATAGTGATGGTAGTTGTGATAGCAATTGGAAAATAACTAAAGGCTTTCAGTTTAGGACATTTTGTGATATAAGGGGATAATAGTAATTTGGAATTTTGGATATATGATAACTTTAATGTCTGTAGGATATCTGGGTTAATCTAGAAGAGAGATGAACATACAGGTAACAATTTTGGGTGGCCACTGAACAGATAATATCTGGTGTTGACAAGTGTGTTAAATGAGACAAAAATAAATGACCAGGAAACATTAACAATGATTGCATTTAAAGAGAGAAAAGAGCTCTCATAGAGTCAGAAGAAAGATAGGAGATAATATTATCAAAGAAGCCAAGGCAAATAATTTCTTGATTAAAAGAAGACTAAACTACCAAATAGTGAAGGCATCTCAAGAGAGTAAAGACAGCAAATCACTGGATATGGCAATCAAGACATCCATTAATTATCCTGACAGCTTGTTTTTTTTTTTTTTTCCAGTGGGGATGAATAAAGATAAGGTAATTTTGTTGACGACTGAAGTACTTAAAAAGATGGCAAAAATAGACTAATCTTCAAAACAATCCCATGTTAGCCCTACTTTGTGTGTGAGTAAAATAAAAGCAGAGAGAAATTAATATAGTCACTTGTGATCACAGGTCATAAGCAGTGGAATCAGTATTTAAAATCTTGCTTTTTTTTAGAGCAGTTAAAAGTCATAGACCTCATTAATATATTCTATTTGCAACTAATTTTAATGATATTAATTTGTCCATACATAATGAAAAACAAATTAATTTCTCTTGGCTTATAAATAATGTTCTGATCTATTGGGTTAGATATTAACTTCAGTAGGAAGTGATTGATTTTCAGGAAGAGAAATTATTCTCAAATCCTGGCAAAATTTCACTTAACCACAGGTGAACAATTAGATCAGAGGATTGCTTTACTGTAGGTGCTACATCAGAGGAAGAAAAACATTTTAAACAGGGAACTTAGTATCATTGGCCAAAGAAAACTGTTTCTATAATTCTTGACACTATAACATGTCAGCTCTAAATTTGCTCCTTGACATGCCTAGGACACTCCAATTAAATGGCACCTGTTCTTTTGGGGTTTCTAAAAAAGCAATTACGCTTAGATTTTTGTTTATTCCCACCATTCCTCTAGCCCTCAAAGTAGTTGTTTATCCAACCACAGTAATGATGATGATAGGATAATTTCATCAACTAGATCCCAGACACTGTATGATTAAATCTCACAGATGATTTGGAGGGGTCATTCATTGGTTAAACTGTTTTAGAATTTCTCTGATTCATCAGGGCTGTACCAGATCAGTTATTAACCTTCAAAACAGAGAAATGCCAGAATCTGACTTCCACGTAAGGCTCTTTTATTCTCCAAGACTGTAATTAAACATGTGTACATGGTATTGTTTGTGCTGCAGAGAAATGAGGGAAGATAATAGGATGGAGATAAGGACCTTCAGTTTTCCCACTAAGTCTTACAGGTCAAAGTAAAAAATAAAAGAAAATTAAAATAAAGCTTTATATGGGACATTTTAGACAACAACACACACTATTCTTTTTGAGGAACTTGGGCCTTTTCATGCTTAGAAGGACAAGCAGACCCCAGGATTAATATTTCCATGTCTAAGAGAGTATCTTATTAGTCAATTAATAGTTTGTATCTGATTTTTAAAAATAAGCATTCATTTTAACTTACATATATGTGGAATGACATGACCCACAAACTGTTTTTGTATATTCACAATCTTATTAGATCCTGCCAATATTTTAATAAAAAAATCTAACCCCCTACAAAAACATCAGTTCTGGATAAATTAACAGACTTGTTTTCAAAGAAAGAATTCACTTTCTGTTTATCCAACATACAGTTGACTGCCAACCCTTTATGCCAGGACTATCCTAGGAAGAGAGGATTCAATAATGAACAAAATATACAAACTTCCTGATATAATAGGATCTATAATACAATTTGCAGACTGGGAAAGAGTAGAAAAAAAATGCAACTACTAGAACATCAGATAGAGATAAAAAGAAAAGAAAAAAAATGTAAGTACCAGGAACTCAGATACTAGGGGAAAAACAGGCCAGATGTGGTGGCTCACACCTGTAATCACAGCACTTTGGGAGGCCGAGGC
Source organism: Cacajao melanocephalus (assembly GCA_963573385.1). Taxonomy (NCBI): domain Eukaryota; kingdom Metazoa; phylum Chordata; class Mammalia; order Primates; family Pitheciidae; genus Cacajao; species Cacajao melanocephalus. The sequence goes on along the minus strand of CAUYLG010078519.1, from coordinate 55,477 downwards.
AGGCAGATCACTTGAGGCCAGGAGTTCAAGACTAGCCTGGCCAACATGGCAAAACCTCAACTCTATCAAAAATCCAAAAATTAGCTGGGTGTGGTGGCAGGCTCTTGTAATCGCAAACAGTCCAAGAGGCTGAGGCACAAGAACTACTTGAACCCGGGAGGCAGAGGTTGCAGTGAGCTGAGATCGCACCACTTCAATCCAGCCGTGGCGACAGACTCTGTCTAAATAAATAAATATTCTAGGGGAAAAATAAAGTGAGGGGTGGGGGAGAAGCATATGGAAGGGATGAAATAGGCAGGGCAGGTAAAGTTGTTGTTTAACATACCTATGATTTAGCCATCTAGATGAGCAGGAGAGTGAATGAAGAGAGAAAATTAGATTGGTTTCTGAAAAGACTTATAAGATCACTTGAATTCAAGGGTCATAAATTTAAAGTGAAACCAAACATCACAGTTGTGATTTTTAAGCTATGTTCTCCCCTGCAGTAGGAAGCAAGTTGTAATTCAACCAGGGAGATTAATATAGTCATATACTAGGTATGTCCAACCAAGATAGGCAGGGCCAAAGGATTTAAAAGTACTGCAATGGAATGATGACCAATTAAGTATAGATCAAAATGAAGTTAAAATATTATTAGTAAGAGTCCTTGAGGCAGTAAACTAGAACAGAAAATGTTGGGTTGCTGAATATTTTATAGATGGAGTACAATTATTGGCTATAACATAGCATTCAATATGAACTTGGCAGTAAGAAGCTAATATGCAATGGAAGTCAAGATTATTATAGTAAAAAAAAATCAAAGATTGAAGAGCTTTGGGTACTGAATGAATGTATTATCTAAACAGATCCTGAGATCACAGAAAAACTATGAGGTAATGTTGGGTAGGGTTCAGAAGCTAAAATCTTCACAAAATGAGGGAGACTAAGGGTAAGCTCTTAGACTGACTAATGCATGAATGGAGAGCTGTCTGTGAAAACTGAGGCATATACTACTGGAATGGACTTCCAAGCAGTGAGCTTTTAGAAAGAATGATAGTGATGAAAGGAGCAAAGAGGAAATATCTAGTCCAGTAAGAGTCCCTGACAAGAGTAAGAGATAAATCAGCCACCACTTAAGACATCTATAAGGGAAGCAGTGTTATTAGAGGGAATAGTTAGGTTTTATTTAGAGTAATACATTGAAAACATCTAGAGAAGATGAGGCCATAAAGAATTATTTCATTGATTATTAGTTACAGAAGGCAAAGTACATGGTTTTGAAACCAGCCCAATTGTTCCATTGAACTCTTATTTATGGTTTTTTGAATAAACATATTCCTAAAACTTAAAACTTCCTCAGGCAAGGAGTTGAAATTTATCAGATAGCTGTAACCAGGCAATGTGACACCAGACCGCTTATCCATCAGGATTCCTTCCTTGCTCCTCTTCAATTCCTGTTTTCCCGCCTTCCTTACTATATAAACCCCTCATTTTAGTTGGTTCAGGGAGACGTGTTTAAGACTGATCTCCCATTCTCATTGGCAGCAGCACTGGAATAAAGGCTTCTTCCCTGGCAATGCGACCTAGACTGAGAACCCCTGATATTTCAGTGGCAGTGTGGTATGCTTAGCGGGGAGTGAAGAGAAGAGGGGTGTGAGGATGTACAGACTCATTTTAGAATGAAGTACACACGATGACCTGGCAGATCTAGGCTTCTTGATTACCAATGTAAACAAGAATAAAAAAAGTCCTAATGATCACGGAGGTGGATTGCAGCAGTGAAGCTGTTTAAGTTGGGAGGGAGGCGGTAGAGGTATGAGGATGTGAGGATCTTACCAGGAATTGGCAGAATGCTGGAGCTGCTTCTTCCTTCTAGTTGACATAGTTCTGATGGCTGCAGGAAGAGCATGTTGCAGAGAACACAGAACATAGAGAACTCCTATCTTAGGAAACTATTCCAGGGTGCAGAATGTACCTTTGTTGTATGACTCTCATTTTCTCAGCTTCCTGGCGGAACAGGAATAGCACAGGCCACCATGAATTAAAAGGATATTATGTCCACGTAAGATTATCCTAAGGTTGTAAGAATTGTTCAACACCAGAATTTTTTTTCAGTGTATATTTTTAGTTTAAGCTAAAGGAAGAAAGTGGTATATTTAACTCAAAGTAAGGTGGGAGCATTTTATAAATTGCAACATTTGTTCACGATTTTTAAAACTGGGAATGGAAAGAAAATTACTAAAAATAATAAAGATTAGCTATCAGAAACCAATAACAAATATTATGCTTGATATCAAAATAGCAGGAGCATTCCCATTATAGTAGAAAAAATGTAATTATTCACAAATCAACACAAGCATTCACCATTGTGGTAGAGATGCTAATCAGTACAAAAACAAGGAAAAAAAGAGTAAATTTTAATATTAGATGTAAGATGGCACACGGTTCCTATTTACAACTGATGTGGTTGTCTACCTAGAAAATTCAAAGGAATCAATTTCCAAACAAATAGAGCTCATCAAAATGGAGAGTATAGAAATACAAATGAAGAATAAAACTGATTCTTATATAGACTAGACCAATTAGGAAATGCAAATTAAATTTCATATTTTAAGTAGCAGAAAAAAGAGTTCCTTGGAATGACATGCATCTTTAACAAGAAATGTATGCCAATTTTACCAATTTTTAATAGGATGGAAATTACAAAATATAAAAGTATATTATAAGTTCTAATTATTAAAAGAGTATTGAGGTTTCCAATTTAGTTTAGGATGTGAAGTGCCATAAGGAGCATTGCTCCCACACTTAACAAAAAAAAAAGATCTGAATAAAATTCCAATTACAATTTTTTTAACCTTTTGGAAACCTATGGTTGTAGGGCAAACTATCAAACCCAAATCCAGAGATAGACAGGTGTCTCTAAGAAGGAAAAACACTGAATATTCTTTTTTGTTTTTTTGAGATGGAGTCTCACTCTGTAACCCAGGATGGAGTGCCGTGGTGCAATCTCATCTCACTGCAACCTCTGCCTCCTGGGTTCAAGTGATTCTCCTGCCTCAACCTTTGAGTAGCTGGGACTACAGGTGTGCGCCACCATGCCCAGCTAATTTTTGTATTATTAGTAGAGACAGGCTTCACCATGTTGGCCAGGATGGTCTCGATCTCTTGACCTTATGATCTGCAAGCTTTGGCCTCCCAAAGTACCCAGCAGAACTGAATAATCCTAAAAAGGAAAAGAACTGTGCTTACCTGAGAAAGTTTCTGGTTTTCCTTCTTGGTATCTATTAGTTTGATTTCCGTGAAATCAAACTCTTTCTCTTGACTGATATTTCTCATGATTAAGGATTATATTTTCCTGTGCCATAATAGATCTAATAAATGTTGATGGTTGCTATGATAGATACCTTGATTTTACATTACTGAGTGTCTGCATTTTGTTTTCCTTTTACATAAATGGAAGGCTTTATTTGGGTAGCCAGTTAAGTTACTCATGGTTCATTTTAATCCTTTCAGGGCTTGTGAATGATCTTCGTTGGGGTGGGTAAATGGTAGTCTTACCCTAGGGAGGATTTAGCGCCACTATTAGAGTTTGTTATTCTATTCTGGCATCTCTACTGAATTTAATGAGTGACAGATGAGGCTCCCCACCATGACTAGTTAGAACTCCAGAGCATGCCAGCTCTGAGATCTACTCAGCTCACAGGTCCCCAGTTGCTTTTGTGCCAGGGCTTTTTGAGATCTAACCCATCTTTGGGTTAGATGCACATCTTTATATTCAGCAAAACCTCAAGACACACACTTTGTCCAACTTCAAAGCATGTTAACCTATACATGCATACTTCATATTTAGCTAAGATGCCAAGCTCTTCGAAGACCTCGATAGAAAGTTCCGGAACTTGTCCTATAGTACCATTTCGTGTCTGGAGCCTTGCCTGCTATTTCCATTCACCTCAATGTCACTAACTCCAATCTCTGTCTCCTAGATTCAGTGGGACCACCCTACTCCATCTGGCCTGGCCATCTCTCCAGAGTGTGCCTTTGGGAATAAAGTCAGGGGCTATTGAAGGTTCACCTAGTATTTTTATTTTTCTCTTTCTCAAGGATCACAGTCCTGCTATGCTTATTTTCCAATATCTATACATATGGTTTCATATCCTTTGCCCAGATGTCTTATATTTTTATAACAGGAAGGCAAATCCAGTTTCTGTTACTCCACCATGGCAAGAAGCAAAAATTTCCTTTTAAAAACAAAGAAAACTATAACACACACACACGCAAAACTAGAAGCCATTTCTAAATTACAGGACTTTTGCTTTGCCTAAAAACTGATCATGGCATACAAATGCATTGTCTCTTAATACATTTGCCATGGTGAAATGACCCCTCCATAATAGAGTCAGTACTTGAGATGAAAGGACTTCCTACAGAAAGCTTAACTTAAAACACAGAGAGGTATGTCATTGGAGTAGGAGAGCATTGACTTGGCATCTCCCATACTTTTAGTTCAATTTTTTTGTCAGGAAAAACGACAATTTTGTTAATGTGTAAACTTCAACTTTCGTAGAAAATTCCATTCTTGTCTTTGGATATTGGAATAAGTGATGTCAAATATACATTTTTTTCAGATTGCTATTGAAATATTCATAATCAGCTGATTTCTTTCCACTTTCTTGAATGCTACTGCATTTTGGGCTATACTCTCATGCATAAAGTACTTTTCAGCTCACCAGTAAACACTCTAGTTAAGATATGAAATTATAAAAACACCTTCTAGGCTTTTCTTCTTCTCTTTGTAGCTGTCTACAGTTCCCTCTTAAACCTTTTTAATTATATTGCAGAAGTTTCAAGAACCTTTTTGTAATTTCTTAGGTAGTTAAAATGCCCGAAAGCAGAAATGCAGTCACAATTTTTATTGACAAAATAAGGCAAACTTACAAAATCCTGAAACTAATTATATCTTTTCTATAGCATGCCTTTGGGTATAAATAAATTATCTAAAAAACATATGCCTTCTTCTGCTGTTTAAAAACTGCTGCCAACGCTGATGGAGCCCCCTAATATACAAAGGAGAACAGAATGGTGGGAATGCAGCTGGGAGCTAAGAGAACTGGAGTAAATTTCTTACATTCTGAAATTCTTCTATGAGGAATTTTGCAGGAGGGTCCGTATTGTATTTAACCAGTTAAATTTATCCATTTAAACCCAGACTCACCTTGCATAAATATCTCATATCTCTGCAAATCATACCTATACCCAAAGTTTCTTTGATCAGCAAGCAAAGTAATTTTATTTATTATTATTATTATTATTTAGACAGTCCTATAACAACTCCTCCTCTGACCTCTGGCTTATGTTTCCCTTGTTTCTTCTGATATCTACAATGAATCAACAATGGGTTCATAACACAAGGAAATATCTTGGCTCTGTCCAAAAAATATCAGGTGTCTGATTGATTGTTGTCTATTATTGTTGGTTGTAGCTTTGTTGATTCTTAGTTTAATAAGGTGTCTATGCCTAAATGCAAGTGGAACCAGAAAGAGGTTAACTATGGATTGTTAAAAATAAAATTAATTTGCTCTGGTTTCATAAAAGTATGACCTGAACATAATATAATGGTGTATAATGGTGAACAGTATCACCACTCAAAGTGTCACTATTATTTGTCTGGATAGCTAAACAACATTTAAGGAATGTCCATAATATTTTAAATTGAAATTTAGCAAATATTCCATTTATAAAGTGTAAAGTTAGCTAACATAATTTTCAAGTAGTTTCAATGGATATTTAATGAGTTGAAACTGTGAAGAATAATTAAAAATAAAAAACACTTGCCTCTTAACCTATAGCTGTTCTACTGCGTTGATCATTAATAATTAAATACCATGTCCCAAGTCATTCTCTCCAAGGAGGCACTTAATGGGAATAAAAAAAGGAAGCATCCAAATGCTAAAAAAAAGTTGCATCTTTAATGTCAAGGTTGCAGTGACTCATCTTCCTTCTTGTCCCTGTGACCATAGTCTGCAGAGTGTTCAAGCAAAAGAACACTGATTTGCTTGCCAAGAGAAAGGTGGACAGAGCTGCAGATGTCTAGGATAACTACCAATATTTAAAGAGAAATGCTAGAGAAGAAAGTATCTTCGTATACCACCTGTCCCAGCCAATCCCCACCCCACCCCCCACCCCTGCCAGATGGTAGAGGAGGCAGTTTCTATTCTCTTGCATAGGCATTAGAGAAGAGGTGCTCAAAAATACCAGGAGGCTTTTTCTCTCACCTCTCCACTGCCAAAACACCAGGAGCTCCGGGAGATGAGATTTTCATTTTCTCATCACAGAGCTTCTCCCCAGTCCTAAACAGTGGGACTCTGCACAGATGAGATTTTGTATTAAAATACTTGAGTAGGAATCATGTATGTTGTAAGGAGGGGATACTTTCATTGATTATGCATTCAAGTTGCAGTTATAATACAGCAGTAAAGATCCTTGCAGAGAACAGTATTTTAACTTGTTAGAAAATGTAAAAATTATTTCCAGGTTCCTCTGAGTCATCACTCTGAATCATACTCAGCTTTTCTTTTGTCATGCAAGTTTAAGTTTATGAAATAGTTATATTTAAAAAAAATTCATTCATCAATCTTCTAGCCTGTATGTTTGCCCAACTGAGGAAAGCAATTGGATCACATTACTGTGGAATAATGATGTGTCAGATTCTCCTTAAAATGAAACCATTTGTCATCTTTATGAATATGATAAATTATTATATTCTTGCTTTTAATCTAATCTTGGGAGAACTTCTAACAATTTTACCTTCATAATCTTGTTGAAATATTTCTCCAGAGGCAGTATTTAGCAGTGATTCTGGTTCAATATTGTATTTTAATGTTATTTATTCTTAGATAAATATTTACCAAAGGAATGTAAGAAAAATTGCTGTATATCACATGTTCACATATATGACTTTTCTTAGGGACAAATCACATTTGTCATTTTCTATATTCATAGAGATTTGTATAATAATAATACTAATAGTTAACATTTATTAATGAGTTACTACATACTATGTAATTTGCTACTCATTTTAAATGGAATAATTCATATAATGTTGACAATCTTTGAGGTAGGTACAAATATTGCCAACATTTATCTGATGGAAAATAATCTCAGTGACTTTTTTCCCAAACTTTTCACAGCTACTCAGTATCAGAGCCTATGTTCATGAATTCTATAGAATTAGGAAGAAAACTAAATCCAGGTTAGAAGCCAAGAGATAAGTGCAGAAATTCCTAAAATCCAGAGCTAGAACCAGAAAATAACTAAGGCCAAGAAGGTAACTGAAGGCAGGATTATAACAACTGAATTTAAGTTGGCCTATTTGTTTGCTGAAAGCTGCTTTTCAAGGACCAAGCCAATGTCTTTCAACTTAATCTTGCGAGTTACTCAGAAATGCACACTTGTTTTTAACAAGACAATCTCTAGCCATAATCATATGTAGTAATTGTCCATATAATTGCATGTAAAAGTTATACTACGTGGGTCCTTTTACAATGGTAACATGATTAAAATGCGGAGCCCTTGAAAAAAAATTCAGGAATTTTCCTATAGTAGAGATAGCCACTCCTACATGAAAATGAAATTTGGGGTAACCAAATTGATGAAAAGAGTATGATGATTGATTTGCATAAAATAAAAGTATCTACAAAGAGTAAAACAAGAGCCCATATTAAGGTCAGGTGATCAGGGGCCAATTCCCAGACATATGGCCACTTAGTCAGTCACTTTAAGAAAATTACTTCACCTCCTAAGATCTTTGTTTTTTTTTTTTTTTTAACATTAAAATAAGAGTAGGTGATTTATTACACTTTGAATAATAAGTAATCTCTAACTTTTTAAAATTAGTTTTTTAGATAGAAGATTGTCATACTTTTTTAGGATATATAGATACCTAGTGACATGAGACTGTTGATCTAATCAATGGTAAATCTATACTGATTTAATCAAGAGACTGCAATTATTGAATATAAATTGACCTAGGAAGTAAATGTTCCCAAAGCAGCATTAATTCATTAGTGATAAGTAGTTCCATTTGATGGAAATGAGTTTAATAGTGATTGGAGGAAATGTGACTCTCCAAAGAAGTCTTTATATAAGACTACTTTCCCAGTGAACAGTGAAATATTACAATCTAGATGGCAACAATATATTTTTCCTTGAATTACTTTTGTTTCTTTCTCATTCTTATTGCTTGCATAGTTCCCATCTCCACCAAATTGCAGTCTCAAATTTGGATGTCCTTTCATCATGGGATTCAAAAGCCAGAAATTCTACATCTCTACTCCCGGTGGTCACTACACTTTTCAGATTCTTTGTTTTCTTGGTTTTAAAAGGACTTTGATACTTAAACTGCCTAAATCAGTGTGGACATAAGAAAAATATGATCTGATGTGTTATGTTAAAAAACAAAAAGCATTTAAGCATTAATTTGTTCATCATTTAATTCTAAAAAATGAACACTTATTGATTACTTAGTATTTACAAGATACTGTGCAAAAGAAGAGCAATATGGTTCCTGGTCATGGTGATCTCTCCATTGGATTAAAAAAAACGAACTGTGGTTGAAATTCAATGGGATAGATGTAAAAACAGAAATAGGTAAAATACCTAGCATAAAAAAAGAAAATATACTTAACTATTTTAGTGGGAAGGGGATGGTTAATGAAAACTTTCTAGAAAAGCTAATTCTAAGTTGGAATTTGAAATGTAACTTTCCCAGGAGACAGGAGAGAAAAGACATTTGTGGGATGGCAAGGACTGTGAAAAGCACAATTCAGGGATGTGCAATCATTTTCTCATTGCTGATGTTTCCAGGTTGATGGGAAGTGGCAGAGAATAAAAGTATGAAGACTAAGATACTAAATTATTTTTCTCATAGGTGATAAAGATTCAATAGTTTTGATGCCTGTGTTATGATTTGATAGTATGTTTTAGAAAGGGATGTGGAATAAATAACAATGGGTTATTTTTATTTTTCAATTTTTTATTCTTCCATTGCTTAATTTTGTACAACTTTTTATCAGCTACTTTTTACTAATTATCTTTGGTATCTCAGTCTATCTTTATTATTTCCCACATTTTAGAAGTGCACATTTCAACCAAAAACATCATCAATTCATATAAGAGAATGGCTATTGGCATTTTGTTCTTTATATCAGAAAGGAAGATATATCAACTTTGAATTATGAATATATCAACTTTGAAGACTTATTTACCTCTTCTTATATATTACCTCTTATACACTGATTGGATGCTGAGGTAATGAGAAGAATCATTCTGTTTTTCAGAGAGGCTTTTTAATGGGAAATGCCAAAGTCAGTAGATAACTAGAGGCAGCACATGGACATGGTACAGTGGAAACACAGAGCCTCAGCCACACATATGCCTGGCAGAGCATAAGCAATGCTTGGAAAAGGAGGGTTGGGTTTGCAAACAGGTGAGTAAGATGTAGACATACAAGATGCAGGGCAGACACACCAAGCAGTGAACACAGATTGTGTAATAGTGTGCTTAAGTTTCTCATGCAGATGTTTATATTTTGTTATGTTGTCAGAGTTCAGAGAGATTTGTTTGGTATTCCTAGAATTGACTTCATTCTTGAAAAAAAAAAATTACTAATAGTGTCTACTGCTTAGCATTCAACTGCTATCGATCACATTCTTCACCCAACCCTGACTGCAAACAAGGACAGTAATTTAGGCAGTTATGTGAGATCAGGGGATTAAAAGTAGACCTTCTGCCTACACTGACAATAGTTCATCTTCTCTCTTCTAAAAGTAAACATGCATGTCCCTAGACTGTAAAAGCAGATTTGTGCTATGTTACGAGCCAAGATACTAAATTCTTTCTTCTTGTCACTTTCTATTTATATATCCAGAATCTAGACCACATCTAGAGAATAAGAAATGCAAGACAAGCTAATAATTTGAGTCCTCTGTGGTATTTGTTCTTGTTTACTGAAAAATATTTTCATTTTGTTCTTATTTTTAAACAGCTTTATTAAAGCATAATTCACATACCATACAATTTGCTCATTTAAAGTGTACTAGTCAGTGGTTTTTATAGTATTCACATGTATGTGCAACCATCGCCAGTCAATTCTATCAGCTAAAAAGTCTCATATACCATTTTGCTATTACCACTTTCCCCTTCCATCATTAAGCAGGCATTAATCACTTTCTGTTTCTGCAGATTCCTCTAATCTGTATTTTCATATGAATGGTATGTGGAGTTTTGTGACCATTTCCAAGCTTTATCCAAGTTACAGCATTTACCAGTTTCATTCCGTTTTATGGCCAAATAATATTCCAGTGAATCATATTTGTTTATTCATTTGGTTGTTGATCAACATTTGGGTTGTTTCCACATTGTAGCTATTATGAATAATACTGCTATAAACATTTATGTGCAAGTTTTGCTGTGGGCATTGAGTCTTCTATTTTTAAAATATTTCTTAAATTCAAAACAAAACTCTCCCCTGCTTGGAAGGCAGTTAGCAGCCTCTTTTTTTTAAGTCTAACCATTTGCTATTTCATTGTATCCTATGGGGCTTATCAAAGATCTTTTACTTGTTATTCAATCCTTAGAGGATTTCTAGCATATTGTTTATTTAATAAACATTTTCATGGTGCTTATTATGTGATAGATGCTGTACTTAGCTTTTAAACATAAATGAATTTTTATAAAACTACTATGAGTTAGATGTTATTATCATTCTCATACTACAAAGAGGGAAAATGAGGCCAAAGAAGATGAGTAACTTATCCAACACCACAAATGCTGAGTGACAACCTAAATTGAAACCTAAGTAGTATGGCTCCTGAGTCTCCACAGGGATCTGTTAATGTTAAGCAGAAATTGTCTCTAGTAATGCTTTTTAAAAATAAACTTTTTATTTTGGAACAGTGTAGGATTTTCAGGAAAAAAAATGAGTTTTTAATACCTTACATCTGTTTTTCCCTTTTATGAACATCTTGGATTAGTGATAACTTTTGTTATCACTAATTAACCGTGTTACATCATTATTAAGTCAAGTTTGTACTTTATCTAGATTTGCTTTGCTTTTACCTAATGTCAATTTCCTGTCAAGGATTCCATCCAGGATACTATTTTACATACATCTGTCATTTCTCCTTAGATTCTTCTCAACTGTGACAGTTTCGCAAACATTCTTTGTTTTTGATGACTTTGATAGTTTTAAGGAGAACCAGTAAAGCATTTTGTAGAATGTCTCTCAATTGAGATTTGTCTAATATTTTTCTCATGGTTTGACTGGGGTTATAAGGTTTATGGAGGAAGACCACAGAGATTAAGTACTATTTTCATCACATCCTATCAAAGGTACATACTGTCAACATAACTTATCATTATTAATGTTAACCCTGACCACCTGGCTGAAGTAGTGTTTGTCAGATTTATCTACTGTGAACTTATTCATTTTTTCCCCTTTCTGTATTATATTATCTGAAAGGAAGTTAGTATGAAAACCTCACACTAGAGGAGTTATGAATCATGCACCACCTCCTTGGGGATGAAATACTATTTAAGTTACGTGGAGTTCTTCTGCATGTGACATTTGTCTCTTGTCACTTGTTTATATTTTTATTCAGTCACTTACTTAGAATAATATAGGCCCATGAATTTTGTTATAGTTTGTATTTTAATTCATTGTGACATAGTTTATTTTGTGGTTCAAATTGTTTCCCCTTTGTTTATTAGGAGCTCTCTCATTTGACTACTGTGTCCCTTTGATATACACCTATCATTTTGTGTGTGTGCGTGTGTGTTTGAGCACGTTCTATTCTGTCACTACAAGATGCTACAGGCTCATTTTATATATTTTCTACCAGCCCAAGAATAAGTCATTCTCCAAGGAACCTTGGTTTCTTTTTCTAGAGAATGGTGTTATAAACAAAGCAAGATCTGAATGTAAGGTGTGCTTATTTCCACTGGGGTGTTCTTTCATCTAGGTCTTCTCAGCTGACAAAACAAGGAAATATATGTGTATATATTAACCTGTAATATTTCTATATATAATCCTCTGTATCTATCTTAAGCTAAATATGACTTCATACTGATGTCTACACCGCTAATCTATTACCATATGGATCATTATTCTTTCACCAATACCAGACTGTCTTGATTACTCTGTGTATAATAAGTCTCTAAATTAGGTAGCATGAGTTCTCCAAGCTTGGTTTTTTCTTCAGTATTGTTTTAAAACTTAGGTATTCTAAGTATTTGCCTTTTCATGTAAACTATAGAATCACTTTATGCCTATTAAAAAGCTTATTGGGGGTTTTATATAGATTGTGTTAAACTTGTTGATCAATTTAAGAAGTACTGCCATCTCAACAATATTAATTCTTTCTATCCATAAGCATGGGATGCCTTCCATTTAATTCAATCTTTAAATTGTTTTTAACAATTGTTTTGTAACTTTCAGTTTAACAGTCTTCAACCACTTCTATTAAATTTATTCTCAGGGATTTTAGTTTTTTGATATTATAAACAAAACTGCTTTCTTGATTTGATTTTCAACTTTTTTATTGATAGTATATATAAATATAATTAATATTTTACATTGATCTTGTATCTTGTAACTTTGCCAAACTTGTTTATTCATTATAATAAATCTGATGGATTTCTCATAAGAACTGCATATATGTATATATTTTCTATACGCAAGATGACACCATCTGTAAATGGAGATCCTTTTATGTATGTACTTTACAATGTGGATGTCCTTTATTTCTTTCTCTACTGAAGGCATACAAATCAGAAAGTTGAGACAGATCATCAAATGCTCATATAGCTTTAAATTCTGTCTTTGACTTCACTTTCTATCTATGCAGGGCTTGAAGATCATTCAGAGGTGATAGATTACAGCTCTTTCAGATCCTTTCTGGGCTCACACACAGCCCTGCAGATATATTTGGCCTTTTAGATTCCCAGGAATATGTGAGGGCTTTTCAGAGTCTCCTATGGACATGTTTCCCTTTGATATTTTTAAGGTTTTCATTGGGCTTTTGTTTGCCTTATCTGCCATTATAATCCTAGGCAGCCATGGTACTAAACAATTGTCACTGGTGGTTTTTAGCAAACATCGTGCATGTGGGAATTTTCTTAGCAGTATGAATTCCAAGTAATGTCAAATACTATCAGTATTTTTACAATTGGTCTCTTCCAGAGCACTGTCACCTTTTGAACTGCCAGACATTTCAAAAGCTGAAAATGTTCTGGAAATTAGACTTTGTGAAGAGCTTCAATGCCAGTCTACCTCCTCTACTGGTTGCGAGATCACTGGTTTTCTCAGCTACAGTGGTTGTGAGCTGCTTATTTTCAAGTCTGCTAAGGGCTTGGGCAGAGGGCAGTGGGAGTAGATCAACTTAAAAGGTTACAAAGCCCACTATTCTTACTGAGATTTAGCACTATTTCTTGAATAACTGCTCCTGGAATGTGCAAACATTAGGGTAATTTTCAGAGTTCTGTAAAACTTGATTTTACCTTTTTTTTTTTTTGGATGCTGTTTTTATTGGTTTCATGAAGGAGCAAATTTAAAGAGGTCCTCATTCTGCCATTCCAGAAGTTTTTTTAACTATTCTATTTTTTATATGTGCTTTCCTTCAGATACTTTGAATAGGTTCCAAGAATGGTAATTCAGTATTAATTTTGATATACAATTTAAAAAATTATTTAATAAAATTTCATCAAGAAAATAGTCAAGACTGATTTAAGGAAGTTGACAATATCAATCAAATGATAAGTTATCTTCTACTTCTATTCAACAATTTTACCACAGCTGTAGTAGTGTTTTTACATTCTGTGAAAAAAACCAGCCATGTTGCCACCTCAGAGCTTTTGCACTTGCTATTTCCTCTGATATTTTAATAAATTACTATTTCAATGCCATTCAGTTATTGGCTTAAATGGCATGACTTCAAAGAAGCTTTCATGACCACTAATCTAAAATAATACCACCATCTCTATCTACCATCTTACACTGCTTTATTATTTTTTCTTAGCCATAATTACTACATAATATTTATCATTTTTCCAGAAACTAAAAGAATATTTGTCACATAATACAAAAGTAACAAAAAAGTGTTGATTAGTTTCAGTATATGAAAGAATATAGTCAATATTGTTTCTTCAAACTTAAATTGTACCACTTTGGCTAAAATCAGAGTAGTATTAAAAGTTTTATGTTTTTTATTTATGGAATTCAGCCACCCTCACTGAAATAAAATAGAGAAAAAAATAGGTAAAATATTTTTAAATAGAGGAAAAACTCACATCAGCTATTACCCTTCCTCCCAGACAAAACCAAGGTTAACATTCATGTATTTTCTTCAAACTTTTTAAAATATGCAAGCAATAGTAATAAGCTTGAAATTCTGTAAATATCTAAAGTATTCTACATAGTGTTTAAAATTTTTTTTATATAGAAATGAATCTGCAAGTTGTCCATGCACAATCTTTATTCTGGCATATAACTTTGTTCCAATTTTTCACAATTACATACAAAGCTTTGATAAGCATTGATGCATTGTTTTACATAATGATCTATATATAATTATATCCATAGGTTAGATTCTTAAACAGAATTTGAAGCAATGACATTTTTATATGGTACCTTAAGCTTATTACCAATCTGTTTCCTAGAAATATGATACCAAATAACATTTCCAATAGCAGTGTATAAGATAGCCTGTCTTATTGCACTTTCCCAATATCTAGTACTGAATTATCTCATGTATTCAATTATCTCATGTATTCAATGTTGTCAATTTCCTGGAAGAAACCGTTAAGTCCTATTTTTAATTTTTTATTTATTCTCTCATTAATGAGAGTGAACATCTCCTTTGTATACTGATCATTTGTATTTCTTGTCACATTATATATAATTTTTCTCTTAAAGTTAACATTTTTTTAACTTTTACTTTAGATTCCAGGGAACATGTGAAGGTTTGTTACACAGATAAACTTGTGTCCAGGGGTTTGATGTACAGATTCTTTCATCATCCAGGTATTAAGCCTAGTACCCAATAGTTATCTATTCTCCTCCTCTCACTCCTCCCATCACCCTCAGGTAGCTCCCATTCTCTCTTGTTTTTCTCTTTTTGTTCATAAGTTCTTATCACTTAGCTCTCACTTATAAGTGAGAACATGCAGTATTTGGTTTTCTGTTCCTGTATTTGTTTGCTAAGGATAACAGCCTCCAGCTCCTTCCATGTTCCCACAAAGGACATGATCTCATTCTTTTTCTATGGCTGCATAATATCCCATGGTGTATATGTACTACATTTTCTTTATCAGATCTGTCACTGATGGACATTTAGGTTGATTCCATGTCTTTACTATTGTGAATAGTACTACTATGAACATTTGTGTGAATATATCTTTATGGTAGAATGATTTGTATTCCTCTGGGTGTATACCCAGTAATGGGATTGCTGAAATGAATGGTAGTTCTCCTTTTAACTCTTTGAGGAATTGACATACTCCTTCCATAATGGTTGGACTAAATTACATACCCACCAACAGTGTATGTTTCCTTTCCTGTGCAACCTTACCAGCATCTGTTATTTTTTACTTTTTAGCAATAGCCATTCTGTCTAGTGTGAGATGGTATGGCATTGTGGTTTTGACATGCATTTTTCTAATGATCCATGGTATTGAACTTTTTTTTAAATATGCCTGTTGGCCACACGTATGTCTTCTTTTGAAAAGTGTCTGTTCATGTCCTTTGTTCATGTTTATTGGGGTTGTTTTTCTCTCGTAATTTTTTAAAGTCTCTTATAGACACTAGATATTAGACCCTTATCAGATGGTTAGCTTGTGAATATTTTCTCCCATTCTATAAGTTGTCTTTTTACTCTGTTGATAATTTGTTTTGATGTGCAAAAGCTCTGAGTTTAATTAGATCTCACTTAACAATGTTTATATTTGTTGCAATTGCTTTTGGAATTTTTTAATTGTCTGTCTTCCCATATGAACAGAGATAACTATGTAGATCACTGTCTGTATTTTTAACATCTAGCAGAAGCTGAGAGGAAAAACAGATACTCAAGGAATTAGTAAATAAATAATGAGTGAATAATTCAATCTATTAAATAGAAATTATGTTTCTGACTCTGTCTGATATTTATTGAAATATCTTACCTGACTTCACAGTTTGCCTTTATTTTTGTTTCTATTTTGTGGTATATGATAGTGCATTTTTTTTATTGTGATGTCTTCATTGCTTTTATGTTTTAGAAAACCCTTCTCTGCTTAGAAAAAAACAATTTTCATCCACATTTTTCCAGATTTTTATACTAATATTTATAATTCTATTAAATTGATGATAACTAAAATTTTGGAAGATATTTGACTCTTTAATCATTCAATGTATTAATTTGACTTTTTAATATAATTATTCAATATATTAATATAGCTTATTGAGATACTTCATCCTTTTCTCATTGATTTCTGGTTAGCTTAACATTGTATTACATTATATGGCTTTACAATATACAAAATTATTTTATGAACTGTTATTACCAGTATTTGCTTTTGTGCTTCAATAATTAGCTTTAAGCAATTTTGGATAGTTTTATTTAGCTATGAGAGAATACATTCCAAGATGAAAGGTGAAAACCTTTTTGTGATTAAAAAAAAATCACATTGTGTGTATGAATGCTCTTTATTCCCAGTAAATGAAATTGCTAATAAATTTTCAATTTTTAACACTTTGGGGGTGATATCTAATCTACTCAGATCCCTTATTTGATAATAAATGGGGCTGTTAGAGTGCATCTGTGCATCTGGCTTTCTCACAGTGCACATGGGTACTCCACACTTTTCCATTTAGCTTTCCCCCTAAGAACCAGGTTAATACTGTGCAGCTTAGCTCAACCCTTGGTGTCCAGAGAAGGTGCATTCTGCTAATGCAGATGCATCTTCCCTTTTAAAGTGAGAGATAAATTCACTTACATTTTGAGGTTCTTTTTTGAACAGTGTCGAAAGTGAAAAACTTAGCTCAACTTGTAAAACTACATCTGATCTGAAATATTCACTGAGTTCTATCCATCTTTATTTACAACAGTTTTCTTGAGTAACTAGGATTCCCACTTATTTACACCTCATTTACTTGTTTTCGAATTGCTTCCTGGAAATGTTGCATTAAACAATGTGAAAAAAATAAAAAAGAAGTTCATTAGGTGAAAGCGTAAGCCTCCAATTCTGGTTCATTGATAAGACAGTTCTCATCAAGGCTGGTCTGTGTGCCCAGGGTAGGGACAGTCAGGGTGGTTCAATATCACTTCTTACTGGTTAAAATAGTAAATCATGTGTTTTATATTCTAATGCAAAATTTTTGCAACTCTGTGTTAGAATCCTTAATGAGTTATATAATTGACTTATTGAGTGAGACTAGTTTGTTTTTTCTGTTTTTGTTTTTGTTTTTGTTTTGAGACATAGTCTCACTCTGTCTCCAGGCTCCAGCGCAGTGGTGTGATCTCAGCCCACTGCAACCTCCGCCTCCCGGGTTCAAGTGACTCTCCTGCCTCAGCCTCCCGAGTAGCTGAGACTATGAACAGTGCCACCACACCCAGCTAATTTTTGTATTTTTAGTAGAGATGGGGTTTCACTATGTTGGCCAGGATGGAGTGAGACCAGTTTTTTAAGTGACATAGGTGAATAAAACTTTCTTACTTCATACTCATCTACTTTGTCTTTCATTTCCCTTAACTTGACAGTGTATGACATGGGCACTTTCTCATGGACACCTTCACAGGTTGTTTGGAAGCAACACCTCTACTCTAACCCTTTCCCTCCATTCCTGGGAAACCCTCTCCTGGAGTGTCCCAAGAGCACTGCCTTGGAATCCTTACACATACACATATAAACACACACATGCATGCACATGGAGTAATTTAGTAGAGTTATTTTTAAACAACTCCCTGTATCTTAAAATTATTAGGATCATATCACTAGTTACTGTCACTTCCCAAACCCAACCCTTTTATATACTCTCACCAATTGGCTAATTCAATATTTTGTTTTAGATTTTTCAGATGTCAGGCAGACACCAGTTCACCATTGCTGTCCAAATGGCAGGGGACAAATGACAAGCTTGTGGAAAAGTTTCTTTGAAGACCTCTCTGCAGCCTTGAAGTCAGAGAAAAATTCCCAGCTATCTTCCATGGAGTTAGGTATGATTATATTCACAGAACTCTACGACCTAGAAATAAATCTGTGGTAGTATCTACTTTCCCTGGCCTTTCCAATTTTATAATTTAGTAAATAGTGGTGGATGTCAAAAGAGATTTGGAGCACCTCTTTTTCAAACTCCTGTCTAGGTGGACTGCATTGCATTTTGTAATATGAAAATAGACCTCAGCAAAATCTGAAAATAAAACATTTCCATTCTAAAATCCTCCTTACACTATAGGAAAAACAACTTGTGCATTAACTACAACAAAATTGAATAGTTGATTTTAAATAGATACCTAACAATTTTAGCATATGGTTGTATTAGTTTGTTATTGCATTACTATAAATACCTGAGACTGGGTGATTTATAAAGAAAAGATGTTTAATTGGCTCAAGTCCTGCAGGCTGTACAGGAAGCATGATTCTGGCATCTGCTTAGCTTCTGGTGAGGCCTCAGGAAACTTATAATCATGGCTGAAGGCAAAGGGAGAGCAGGCATCCCACATGGTGGAAGCAGGAGGAAGGGAGAGAGAAATGGGGAGGCCCATACACTTTTAAAAGACCAGATCTTAGGGGAACTCACTCACTATCATGAGAACAGCACCAAGGGGAAATCTGCCACCATGAGCCAATCACCCCCCACCTAGCTCCACCTCCCACATTGAGGACTACAATTGGACATGAGATTTGGGCAGGGAAATGGACACAAACCATATCAGTGCCTACTTACTTATCTCAGAAAAATATAGGGGCTATTTTTGTTGGTTTTTTCCTTGCTTGCTTTTTCTTCCTAGGATAAAGTACTCATTATGATGCATTTGGCAATGCCATTGGAAATCATGACCAAGACCTTGTAAAAGTCCTTGAGAAGCTTCAGTGTTGATATTTGAGGATTATCCTCATACTAAATGATTTGAGGTATTTGAAGGATAATATATATCTAGCATTACAGGAGCATGAGTTCCCATCACTCATATCTGACAGCTTATCTTCAACATGACATTAACAGAAAGACAAAACCTGAATTGATTAAAATACAGTGACTTCATGTTTACCTCTGTAACAAATCTACATGTCCTGCACATATATCCTGGAACTAAAAATAAAATTTAAAAATAAAATAAAATACAGTGCCTTTGAAAGGCTCATTGAAGATATCTAATATTTAAGGGAGATAGCCAACTTGGTTTTAATTTTCATTTACATTTTTCCAAGATTTGTCTGTTATCATTATTCTATGTTAGTTTGCTAGAAAGATAAACACCTGGATCATAAATTCACAGCTTTCTCAAGAGATGCTAGCATTAAAACTATCATTTTATCATATATGGTGGCTCACATTTGTAATTCCAGCACTTTGGGAGGCCAAGGCAGGAGGATTGCTTGAGCCCAAACTAGCCAGGGCAATACAAGGAGACCCTGTCTCCACCAAAAATTTAAAAAGTTAGCTGGGCCTAGTGGTGCTCACCTATAGTGCTGACTACTTGGGAGGCTGAGGAGGGAGGATTACTTGAACCTGGGAGGTGGAGGCTGCAGTGAGCAGTGATTGCATGACTGCACTCTAGCCTTAGGAACTGAGAGAGACCCTGTCTCATACAAAACAAAGACTATTGTTTTATTTATATACATATATGGCTTCTTTTACTGTATGCTTCATTGTGTAACCTATCTCAAATCCTTTACAAAGCATATGGGGAAAATGTGTGAATAAAATATTGTAACCATCATTTTGGAACAGTTTATCAGAACTCATTCATAATCTCTTTTAAATAAAAATTTACCATGTTTAATAAATTACAAGTTGGGGCCGGGCATAGTGGCTCACGCCTGTAATCCCAGCACTTTGGGAGGCTGAGGCGGGCGGATCATGAGGTCAAGAGATCGAGACCATCCTGGCCAACGTAGTGAAACCCCGTCTCTACTAAAAATACAAAAATTAGATGGACGTGGTGGTGCACGCCTGTAGTCTCAGCTACTTGGGAGGCTGAGGCAGGAGAATTGCTTGAACCCGGGAGGTGGAGGTTGCAGTGAGCCAAGATCGTGCCACTGCACTCCAGCCTAGTACCTGGGGACAGGAGCAAGACTCTGTCTCAAAAAAATAAAATAAAATAAAATAAAAATAAATAAATTACAAGTTAAAATACACAGGTCTGATTTAATTATAAAAATAGGTTTTCCAATAAATATGACAGGACTAATTTTTCTAATGACAATTCCTCACATTTCATATTCAATATCAAACTATGCTTTCTCTCCAATTTTATTACCCAAAATTATTCAATAAGAATGTCCTAGAATATCAGCAAACTTGAAGTAAGGCTGTTTTTTTGAATTGATCCCTCAAGATTTATATCCTTGTTAGTTGCTTTCCTCAAAACACAATGTACAGTTAGATATTGAAGATGGAAATTTTCCGGGCACTACAAATTCTAAGTTACCATAAGCACTAGAGAAATGAAATAGTTCAGGAATTTCCTAGGAATTCTAATTTCCAAGTTACCATTAGCAACAGAGAAACAAAACGAATTTGGGTGCTTTTGCTGACTAATCGTCACGGTACTAGTAAGCACATTGCACTTTTCATAATGATATTTAATATCTTAGCACTGTATGAGACTAAAAGTAATGAAATTTAAAAAATATACAATAGAAATTCCTGAAATGTGAATTGCATTAAATGTTCCTAAACTAATATGGTTATATGGTAGAAGATTACTTTTATATTTGCTTTTGAGTTGCCAAAGCCCCATAGAATAAGAAAACTAAGTGAAAGTCAAAGGAAATAGGTTTTCAGATGGAATAAACTTCCCTGTATACTTTATACTCTATGTACAATCCTGGTGATATATTCAAATAGGAGGCCCATGCAATGGGGTTGTTAAGATACTTATTCCTGGACAAAGAGGAAGATATAATGTTCAGAAGCTGACATTTTAAAATTACTTTATCTCTTTTATATAAAGAATGCAAATGGTTTTCTGTAGTACTAAAATTATGAGTTTGCAGTATTCTTATGCACCAACCTCCACTCTGAATTTCTAGTTCCTGTTTTTGTGAAACAACAAAAAGAAAAATGCCTTGGAATTTTGAACAGAGGATGCTCATCACAGCTCAGAGTCTTGCAAGAAATCTGAATTGGGAGTCTAGCAACCCTGAGCAAACCATCAAATTTCTCAGTGCACAATATTTTTTTCTACTTACAAAAGATGTGAAGTTAAAAATGTAGTTATCAATCTCAACAAGTAAAGATGAAGATGCATATGGTAATAGATAAATGACAATTAAAATGAGTTATTTTTATTTATCTTATTTCAAAAAATATGAAATCCTCTTCTTTTTTCCGAGTATAGTAATGATCATTTATTTGTGGATAACAGTGAAAGTTTATATAGTTTTTTTCTAGCCATTACCTCAAATTATTTTTATGTGGAATCTGTCAGTTATGTGTCTTATTCCATTTATACTGCTATAACAAAACATCATAAAATGAGTGGATTATAAACAATAGAAATTTATTTCTCACAGTTCTGGTAACTGAGAAGTCCAAGAAAAAGGCACCAGAAGATTCAATGTCTGGTGAGAGCCCACTTCATGGTTCTTAGAAAAATGCATTTGCACCGTGCCTTCACACTGGGGAAGGACAAGCAGCTCTCTAGGGCTTCTTTTACAAGGACAGTAATCCTGTTCAACAGGACTCTGCCCTCATGATCTAGTCACTTCCCAAAGGTCCTACTTTACACTATCATCGCATTGGGGATTAGATTTAGAACAACACAAACATTCAGATCACAGCATTAGGTAAAATAAGCAATCTTTTTTCTAGATAAGAAAAAACACATTTTACTGATAAGAAAAGAGGCTTGGAGGTTTAAGAAGATTGTCCAAAGCTGATGAATGGCAGAATTTAATCTTTCATCTTGATTTCATCCCATTAAGTTAAGAGTTCTTTCCACTATATCACGTTATATATTCTAGAGTTTTATTTTTACTCAAACATCAACAACATCGTAATTTGGTAAATTTTTAAATTCTGCCTTTGTGATTTACATTGATACAAAGATGTCCTTCATTTTAAAAAAGCAACACATCAAAACTTGACCCTACTGAGGGTGTATATATGTGATGGTATATGTGTTGCTTACTAAATACATTCTATAGGTTTTACAGAGTTAGCAATACTGATATAGGCTATGTTGACATTTTCGATCACTAGGAAACTCGTGCTGTACCGTACAACTCAAGGGATTTTCTGGGATGAAAGATTAAAAACTTACCACTCTCATTAATTTCTTGTAGTGAGCGTTCAAAATACCAGAATCTGTCATGAAGGAATTTGAATAGAAGATGATAATTTTTTATCATTTGTTATTTTTCTAATCTGTTTTGAAAACAAAATAAATAAAATCTTATCAATGAAAGCTTGACAGCTTTATGGAAAAGAATAAAAAACAGTATTTGACATGATTTGTCCAAAATTAGGAACTGTTCTACCAAAGTGGTTAAGTATTAAAGGATCAGGGACTATTATTCACAAAGTAAAGTACAGTCTGTTCATGGATGTTGGAGTGGGAAGAAGAGAGAGAGAAAGGTTGATGATTCTTCTTAATTCCATTTCTTTTCATTTCACTTCAACCTCCTTTTGCAGCCTGACTTTCATGTGCACATTTTCTGAGAGGCCTGATATATCTTAAAATATTATTGGAAAGTAATTTTAAAAAAATAGATATGCTTTATGTTTTTTTAGTACTAAAGGATATTTTTGTTGAGTGACTAACCTATTGAATGTATTTAGTATCCATCACAAATACCATCACATGCATACACTCTTGGTAACGCCAAATTTTGATGTGTTGTTTTCTAGAATGAAGAACATCTTTTCTATTAATGTAAATCACAAAGGGAGAACAAGAAATTTACCAAATTATGGATGTTGTTGAAGTTTGAATAAAAATAAAGCTGTGTTTTGTTTTGTTTCTTTTTCTGTTTTTCTCTCCCTCCCTCTCTCTTTCTTTTCCTTTCTTTCTTCTTTTCTTTCTTTCTTCTTTCTTTTCTTTCTTTCTTTCTTCTTTCTTTTTCTTTCTTCTTTCTTTCTTTTTTCTTTCTTTCTTTCCTTCTTTTCTTTCTTCTTTCTTCTTTCTCCATCCATTTGTTTTTGGAGCTTACAGGGTGGCCAGTCTGACAGGCTGGGAAGCAAAGTCTCTGGCCAGAAGCCAGAAACAGATACTTCCAAAAAATATATTTTGATTTGTTACTGGCTATATATGACTAATGCACATATCCTGGGTAGTTAGCCTTAATTCTCATACTGTGAGTTTAAAAATGAGCCACCCCTACCAAAAATGACCATGGGAATTCCATTTAAGTGTAAGTAGCCATACTTTGGGAGGGGAGGAAGTCAAGTCTCGTTTTAACTAAAAAATTCTAGGATAAATCTTATTGGAAACTTGTACATTGTCTTTCTGCATTGCCTAACACCATCATTGCATGCCTGTCTTCTACCTGTTCCCAGCTACCCACTGCCTTCTGACATTCCAGTTTCTACATCCCTGCCCCCACCTCCAACTACACTGGATCACAAAGATCTGTTCTCTGCTCTTCTTGTGCTTTAAATCACTGTTACTTTCGATACCATGCCACTTTCTTGTTGAAAACCTCCCAACCTTCATCAAGAATTGAATTTTGTATACTATCATTGGATTCTAGCAGTGGTTCCAATATCCTACTATTAATGGGAACAATTCTTAAAATGTTACTGTCTTCAAATCGTCTTTCACTTGTATTTAACAGTGTTCTTTGCTGTTTGTTTAAAAAAATTAATATTATCCTCAGTGAACATGGTGAATATCCAGTCCCTTCAATTGCAAAAGGTCATCCTCTGCAGATCACAGATGGAAGCCATTAGCAGCCAAGGATTTAGACCCTGAGGGATGGTGCATGGATCTGGTACTTCAAGATCTAAATGTGGTACGAACAGTGCCAGCTGTGGGAACTTATCCTTTTCGACAGCATTAACACTGTAATCATTCAGGTACATCTGATTTGCATTTTTATCCCAGTGGGCTATTTTCTGGTATTTTCTCTGTGTAAAGATGTGCTCATGTGTTTTAAAAATGAGTCTCTGTAGTCAATCACTATCCTATATTTATACTTGTCACGGTTTAACCTTACCTAACACCCTGACTACTCTACTAATTCTTCAAATACAAATAATTTGGTATTCTGATTCTGGATGAGTACATAAGAATACTGTGAGAGAAAATTATAAGCAGGTGATCCAAATTGAAGTTTCAGTCTATTCCTTTAAATTATTTCATCTGTACAGTAGAAACAATTATTGATTCTGCCTACATTTAAGGTTGGTTCTGTTTTAGAGTAGAAAAGAAAATAGACATTTCTCTATATAATAGAATGTTTATTCACTTCTAGCAAATTTCAGAATGTCCCTATAGAATGTGGTTCTTCCAAACTATACTCATGACCACTCCCACTTCAGTCATTAAATGCTTGCCTTGGAGTACCATTTTGAATAATCAATACTTTCAAATAAAGAAAAATACGATCAAGTGACTTAAGGAAAGGAAAAGCTATAATAAAAACATATTACTGCTTTGATATTCTGCCTTATGTACAAAGAAAGAGGATCTTCTGACCCCTGTAAATATTTCCAGTGCTAGAGTCTAATGATATGGTAACACAGCAGATAAGTTATTTGATGAGGAGGCCAGCATCACTAAATGTCATTTGTTCATTTGTTAAAGATCAGTCATAAAATAATACTTATAAAATCACATTTGATTTTAAGATCATTAAATGTCCTTTAGTTTGTATGATTTGCCAGAAAAGGAAAAGTGCAAACAAAAAAGAAAAAAATTCTTATAATTTGGCTTTACTTAGCCTATTACGTTAGGTTAGTGCAAAAGTAATTGCAGTTTTTTCCATTATTTTTAACAAATAAAAAAGAAATAAAAAACAAAATATAGTTTTATTTGTATTCAAACTTCCACAACATCCATAATTTGGTAAATTTTTAATTCTCCCTTTATGATTTACATTAATAAAAAAGATGTTCTTCATCCTAGAAAAGCAACACATCAAAATTTGGCATTACTGAGGGTGTATGCATGTGATGGTATCTGTGATGGATAGCAAATAAATTCAATAGGTTAGTCACTCAACAAAAATACTCTTTAGTACTGCAAAAACACAAAGCATCTCTATTTTAAACATTACTTTCCAACAGTATTCTAAACATATATCAGGCCTCTCAGAAAATGTGCACATCGAAGTCAGGCTGCGGACTTGAAGCCATATATCTTGTCTAGTGATTTCGTGAGAAAAAATGTTAAACACAAATTCAATGTCTTTAATGGAAGTATTAGATTTCTTATATCTATTTTTTTCTGTGTCGATTTGGGTAGTTGCATTTTTCTGCAAATTCTTCCACTTCAAATAAAGTTACAACTTTTTGTCATAAAATTCTAACAGCTCTTTGTGGTCTCACTAACATCTGTGAGGTCTTTGAGATATCCTTCCCATTTATAAGTGACTATTAATTTTCTCTATCTGTGTTACATTTTACTAATATAGTCTCTTCTTGTTGTTATTTCCTTCTATCTACTTCTTTGCATTTAACTTACAGTTATTTTGCTAAATCCCTGAGATGGATGCTCATATGGTTGATTTTCTTTCATCTTTTTCTAATGTATGCATTTACCATTATAAATTTCTAGCCGTGGTTTGAGATGAATTCAACCAATTGTGAAACGTAATAACTTGTAATAATTTCATTATTGTTTAGTACAAATGATTTTACTATTTCACCTGTGACTTCCTTGATGCATGGAATACTTAGAAGTATATTGTTTAATTTTCAAACATTTGAAGATTTTTAAATTATCTTATTTTTGTCACCTTAACTCATTGTGGTTAGAATTTTTGCTATATTATTTCAACTCTTTAACATTTATTAAGTTCTTTTTATATCTACCTGAAAAAAAATTGTAGGTTCTGAGTGATGTGTTCTTAATATACAAATTTGCTCTGTTTCATTATTTGCTTGTTCAAATCTTCCTTATCCATAGTAATTATTTAACTTTTGTGAAAGTGATACATTAAAAATCTAACAAAATGTTTGTGGGCTTATCTATTTTTTGTCTAGTTCTTTACTTTTATAATATATATATTTTGAATAGGCATTTTTCTGTTAATAGACCAGGTAGTAGCAATTTTATGCTTTGTGGAACATACAGTTTTTATTGCAACTACTTAACTCTGCCATCTAGCATAAACACAACCATGTATAATACATAAAATACATAAAAATAAATTGGTGTGGCTGTGTTTTAATAAAACTTTATAAAAACAGGAGATGGAGCATAGTTCACAGGTTGTTGATGTATACTATTAGAGCATGCATATTTTTAATAAGGCTTTTGGACTTAAAGTCAATTTTATCTGAAATTATATAATAACACCATTTAAGGGATAGAAGTCAGGAATAGTCAGGTGAGACAGTGTTTGCTTGCTAGAAGACAGTGTTTACTTGGCATATCTTTATTGTAGTCTCTTTATTCCCATTTTTCTGTTTTAATACTTTAAGGTATGTCTTACATATGCTGTATATAATTGGTTTCATTTTGTCCAATGGATCTGTAAGTTTTTGACTTTTATTTGGAGCATTTATCCTATAATATTTAATGGAATTATTGAAATATTTGAGTCTAAATCTCCTATATTATAATTTGTCTTCTGTTTTCCTATTTGTTTTACATTGTCTTTTCTCTTGTTTAGTTTCTTTTGAAATATGAAATTTTACTTTTCAATCATCCCCCTTTATCTTCTTGTCATTTGTACATTCCTTTACTATTCTTTAGTGGTTTTACTAAAGATTACAACATAAAATCTTGATGTATTAGCTTCTACTATAGATTAGTACTTTCATTACTTCTCAGACAAGTATTAGGCATTTTAAAACACTTTAATTATCTTGGCCCACTCTCATATTTGCACTATTTTTGACATATATATTTTAATCAAATTTTTAACATTGATGACAATTTCCTTATTATTCTGCACAATTAAAATTCATTTAAATTTATCTACAAATTCACTATGTATTCTGTTGTTTATTCATTCCTTTGTTTGCTTATGTCTGGAATTATTCACCTTTTCCTCAAAAATATCCTTAAGAATTTATTTTACTTCTAGTCTGTTCATTGAAAATTTTCTCTATTTGTTTGTCTGAAATATTTTGATTTCATTTTCATCTTTGGAAGATATTTTTACTAGTTTTCTAATACTAGGTTAGTAACTACTTTATTTCATAATTTTAAGTGTATTATTCCGTTTTCTTTTGGATGCATTTCTGTTTTTCATTTCAATATAATTCATTATGTTAACACTTTCAGTTTATTAAGAAAACAATCTCACCCTTTCACCTTTAATCAAGACAAGCCCATACAGAAATTTAAAAATTAGAATGTTTTGGCCCATATACTTATAAAGTAATCAGTGACATGGGCCTGGATCTAGGGCACAATCGTTAACATAGAAACTCTCAGTCTCTCAGTTTTAATTCTCTCTGGGTTAAGCTACATTTTTTTTCTTAATATGGTACAAAAGGGAGGAATTCTCATAGATGTCTCAGACTAGAACATCTCCATAGAGTCAGCAATTAAGCCTCCTTCTTTTTCCTAGCACTCTGGAGGACTTGAATCAACTTCATATGTGTTCTGTGGCAGTCTCTGGGTCATTCACTGTACCAGAGTGATGATATAATGACATGGTTGGATAGGGCCTGATTACATGTTCATTCAATGTCTTTGGTTGGAAGAGACGTTCTGCAAAGGAATGGGTATAGTATACTAGATTAAAAAGGAAACTGGCTTATTGGTCATACAAGAAAAATACAACCCCATTAAGAAGTGGGCAAAGGACATGAACAGACACTTCTCAAAAGGAGACATTTGTGTGGCCAATAAACATATGAAAAAGAGCTCAACATCACTGGTCATTAGAGAAATGCAAATCAAAACTACAATGAGATAGCATCTCTCACCAGTCAGAATGGTGATTATTAAAGTTAAAAAACAACATATGCCGGTGAGGTTGCAGAGAATAAGGAACTCTTTTACACTGTTGTTGGAAGTGTAAATTAGTTCAAACATTGTGGAGGACAGTGTGTTGATTACTGAAAGATCTAGAAGCAGAAATATCATTTGATCCAGTAATCTCATGGGTTTATACCCAAAGAAATATAAATAATTCTATTATAAAGATACATGCACACGTATGTTCATTGCAGCACTAATCACAATAGCAAAGACATGGAATCAACCCAAATGCCCATCAATGATAGACTGGATAAAGAAAGTGTGGTAGATACACACCATGGAGTACTATGCAGCCATAAAAAGGGATGAGAGCATGTCCTTTGCAGGGACATGGATGGAGCTGGAAGCTGTTTGATCCTCAGCAAACTAACACAAGAACAGAAAACCAAACACTGCATATTCTCACTTATAAGTGGGAGCTGAACAATGAGAACACATGGAAGGGAATACCACACACTAGGGCCTTTTGGGGGGTGGTACATGGAGGGAGGGAGAGCATCAGAAAGAATATCTTAATAGATGCTGGGCTTAATACCTAGGTGATGAGTTGATCTGTGCAGCAAACAATCATGGCAGACATTTACCTATGCAACAAACTTGCACATCCTACACATGTACCCTGGCACTTAAAATAAAAGTTGAAAAAATGAAAATATAAATGGTAAAAAAAAAGTGGTACAGCACATGAGAATGCCATCCTTTATTTCTTTGTTGTAATAAATGTTATGTTGGCTATTTCAGAAAAGACTCATAAAATATAGTTACCCAGCTTCTGTATCTCTTCAGTAACTAACTTGCATTATCTTAAGGTCTTAAGGTCTATTTCTAGTACCTAAGAGAATTAATAACAAAACTTGTTCTAGGGAATAGCCTGCATGAATGACATAATGATGCTGGCTCAATCATCGCCCAAATAGCAATAAAGAGCCTCATCGTTTCTATCAGATAAGGTGTTGATAGCCCTGACATAATATATCATTGTAATTGATGAGACTATCACCTGCAACAAATTGGATATAATACAGGCAGAACAGACTGTATTGGTTTTTATGCTGCAATTTCTGGCATTTGAGAGATACAGGGGGAAATAATAAGCCTAAGGACTATGGAATCAGGTTGTTGTTGCTAGGTATGATTTATGTATTGAAAAGAACAAATGACAAGTTCTGATCAATTAATTTCCAACCCAAGATAGAATTTCAGAATAAAAAATTCTCCTTGGTAGGGTTTAAAGAAACCCTCATTTTCGGATGGGTGCAGTGGCTCATGCCTGTAATCCCAGCATCTTGGGAGGCTGAGGAAGTTGGATCACCTGAGGTCAGGAGTTCGAGACCAGCCTGGCCAACATAGTGAAACCCCATCTCTATTAAAAATACAAAAAATTCAGCTGGCATGGTGGCAGCATCTGTAATTCCAGCTACATGGGAGGCTGAGGCAGGAGAATTGCTTGAACCTGGGAGGTGGAGATTGCAGTGAGCCGTGATTGCACCAATGCACTCCAGCCTGGGTGACAGAGTGAGACTCCGTCTCAAAAAAAGAAAGAAAAAGGAACCCTAATTTCCTGAAAAGTGAGGGCCAGTAGGCTTGAAACTCAATTGTAAGAATGGCAAAATTTAATAGAAATACATTTTTAGTTTCAACTAATCTCCTACAGAGACACTCCATCTTGATAGAGAAGGAGTAAGACTCTGAAACTTGAAATGGGAAGATCTGGGTTAATGAACTTAAGAACATCAAACCCCCAATCATTGTTCACCCTGCTTGCCTAAAAAAATGTATCCCACCACCTTGGTAGGGGCTAGAATTACATTCTCCTTTGCAGGAAGACTGCAAAAGGGAGGTTAAGGGATGTAATAGATGATTGGTTTTCTTTATGCTTTCCTCCTCAGAATCTTTCCCCACAAACTCTCAGTGTCATGAGAAAGGTAACTAGTGTCAAGGCACTTCATGCCACAATTAGCCAAAGAGTGTCCCTGCTAAGCGACAAAGGGAATTATTTACCGATGTGCTATAGGACCTGATTAATACATATTGACAAAAGCCAGAGGTAGATATCGAGGATGTTGAACCAGAGTGTTAGAATATAAAGTTAGATAAGAAAAAATTTTGTCATACAGGAGCACTTTCTCATTATCTGGTTTTAATGCTGTAGCCAAGGACCCCTGGAGCTGATGGGATTTTTCTTGGAGGTTTAGAAACCAATATATAAATAAAGTGGTAATACTGTCAAAATACATAAAGGAAAAACCAACAGAGAAGTTAATGGACAAATAGATATACTTGAGATAACAGTACTCTTTTTTTACATAAATATTTTTTATTGTACTTTAAGTTCCGGAATACATGTGCAAATCATGCAGAATTGTTGCACAGGTACATACATGGCAATGTGGTTTGCTGCCTCCATACCCCTGTTACCTATATCTGGCATTTCTCCCCATGTTATCACTCCCAAACCTCCATACCCCCTGCTGTCCCTCCTCTAGTCCCCCACAATAGACCTCAGTGTGTGATGCTTCCCTCCCTGTGTCCATGTGTTCTTTTTGTTCAACATCTGCCTATAAGTGAGAAAATGTGGTGTTTGATTTTCTGTTCTTGTGTCAGTTTGCTGAGAATGATGGTTTCAAGATTCATCCATGTTCCTACAAAAGACACAAATTCATCATTTTTTATAGCTGCATAGTATTCCATGGTGTATATGTGCCACATTTCCCTTGTTCAGTCTATAATGGATGAGCATTTGGGTTGGTTGCAGGTCTTTGCTATTGTAAACAGTGCCACAGTGAAAATGCATGTGCATGTGTCTTTATAATAGAATGATTTATAATCCTCTGGATATATACCCAGTAATGGGATTGCTGGGTCAAATGGAATTTCTATTTCTAGGTACTTGAGGAAGTGCAACACTGTCCTCCACAGTGGTTGAACTAATTTACACTCTCAACAGTGTAAAAGTGTTCCTATTTCTCTACATCCTCTCCAGCATCTGTTGTCTCAAGATTTTTTAATGGTCACCAGTCTAACTGGCGTGAAATGGTATCTCAATGTTGTTTTGATTTGCATTTCTCTAATGACCAGTGATGATGAGCATTTTTCATATGTTTGTTGGCCTCATCGATATCTTCTTTTGTTAAGTGTCTGTTCATGTCCTTGGCCCACTTTTGAATGGGTTTGTTTGTTTGTTTTTCTTGTAAATCTGTTTTAGTTCTTTGTAGATTCTGGATATTAGCCCTTTGTCAGATGGGTAGATTGCAAAAATTGTTTCCCATTCTGTTGGTTGCCAGTTCACTCTAATGATTGTTTCTTTTGACTTGGCTACGTGGGCTCTCTTTTGGTTCCATATGAAATTTCAGGTGATTTTTTCCAGTTCTCTGAAGAAGGTCATTGGTAGCTTGATGGGGATAGTGTTGAATCTGTAAATTACTTTGGGCAGTATGGTCATTTTCATAATATTGATTCTTCCTAACCATAAACATGAAATGTTTTTCCATCTCTTTGTGTCCTCTCTTATTTCCTTGAGCAGTGGTTCATAGTTCTCCCTGAAGAGGTCCTTTACATCCTTTGTTAGTTGTATTCCTAAGTATTTTATTCTCTTTGCAGCAATTGTGAATGGGAGTTTGCTCTTGATTTGATTCTCCTTTAGTCTGTTATTGGTGTATAGGAATGCTTGTGATTTCTGCATGTTGATTTTGTATCCTGAGACTTTGCTGAAGTTGCTTATCGGCTTAAGGAGATTTTGGGCTGAGATGATGGGGTCTTCTAAATATACAACCACGTCATCTGCAAATAGAGACAATTTGATTTCCTTCTTTCCTTATTGAATACCCTTTATTTGTTTTTCTTGCCTGATTGCTCTGGCTAGAACTTCCAATACTATATTGAATAGAAGTGGTGAGAGAGGGCATCCTTTTCTAGTGTCAGATTTCAAAGGGAATGCTTCCAGTTTTTGCCCATTCAGTAAGATATTGGCTGTGGGTTTGTCATAAATAGCTTTTATCATTTTGAGATATGTTCCATCTATACCTAGTTTATTGAGAGTGTTTAATATAAAGGGCTGTTGAATTTTGTGGAAGACCCTGCATCTGTTGAGCTAATCATGTGATTTTTGTCTTTACTTCTGTTGATGTGGTGGATTACGTTTATAGACTTGTGTATGTTGAACCAGCCTTGCATCCCCAGGATGAAGCCTATTTGATCATGATGGATAAGCTTTTTGATGTGACACTGCAATTAGTTTGCCAGTATTTTATTGAAGATTTTTGTGTTAATATTCATTATGGATATTGGCCTAAAGTTTTCCTTTTTGTTGAGTCTCTGCCGGGTTTTGGTATCAGGATGATGTTGGTCACATAAAATGATTTGTATTTTTTGGAATTGTTTGGAATAGTCTCAGAAGGAGTGGTACCAGCTCCTCTTTGTACATCTGGTAGCAGTCTTAACTACTCTCAGTAGTTAATAGGACAAGTTAAAAGGAAATAAATAAGAATATAGAAAAGTGGAATAGAATTATCAGCCAAATTGATCCAGTGGAAATCCAGAAACATTCTATCAACAACAGAAAAGTACTCTTCCTTTTTAAATACACAGAAAACACTCATTGAGGTAGGTAATATGGTCAACTATATAACCAAGTCTCAGTAAATGTACACATTTTGAAATCATTAGAAATATGTTACCTGACTACAAAATGAATAAATTTAAAATTTAAAATAAAAACATAACTGGAAAATCTACAATTACTTGAAAATTAAACAACATATTTTACCAAATAAACTCCTCGTCAAAGAAGAAATCACAAGATAAATTAGTAAATAGCTTGAATTTAATAAAAATGAAAACACATATTTAGAATTGTGATATATAGCTTGCAGGTAAAGCAGTGTTTAGGATAAATTTTATAGTGTCCAATTATTATGAAAAGAATAAAGGTCTGATATCAATGATTTAAATTTCTCTCGAGATAATAGAAAGAATAAGCAAATTCAATTCAAAGTAAATAGGAAGAAGAGACTAATAAAGAGGAGAATATAAATAAAATTAAAATTAACAAATAACAGAGGAAATTAATAAAAATACAAGTTATAGATTTGAAAATATTAATAAATTTGATAAACTCTAGGTAGGTTAATCAAGAAAGGAAGGACACAAACTACCAATATTCAAAATAAAACAAGGTCTCACTATGTATCCCAGAACATCAGGTGAGTAATACAATAACTATTTATATATTTAATGCCAAGAAATTTGACAACTTGAATGAAATAGACTAATTAATTACAAGTCACATAGGACCAAAATTGATACTGAATGAAATAGAAACTTAGATAGCCCAATACCTATAAAAGAAATTGCTTGCCATTAAAAATTTTGTCACAAAAATTTTTAGGCCTAGTTTTCTTCTCTGGTGAGCTATATCACACTTTTTAATAAAGAAATAATATTTACTCATCCAATATTATTTCTAGAAATTATATGAGGAGGGAAAACATCACAATTCATTCTATTAAGTTGCATTACACTGATGAGGAAAACATAAAGGGACATCCTGGGAAAAATAAATTATAGGTCAATATTCTTCATGTATCTAGATGTAAATTTCCTTGACAGGACCTCTGTTTTTCACTTCAATATGTAAAGAGTTTGTAATCACTTGCATCACTCCTGTCCACACAAGAAGAGAGCTGAAAACAGAAAAACAAATCTTCCTAAATCCTTCAAAGAATTAAGATCACAGGGAAACCACTGCCCTCAAAAATGGAGAGACAGAGGAATACAGAGAGTCCAAACTTACTGGGATCAGAAGCCGCTAAAGCCAGTAACTGGTCTACAGTACAACACTCGTAGATTATAACAGAGCTACACAACAAAGACTAATTATGAAAAAGTTTCTAGGGAAATCCAAAGTAAACAGAGAGACAAAAACAAGGATCTTAGAGATATTTGAAGTCTCTGACTCTTATGACTATAATAAACATTAAACATAGACTAACTTCTAGCCAGATAAGCATAAAACTTCACTCTAAAGGCCCAGTTGCCTCATTTCCTATTACCTAATACATCATGTCTGGCTTTCAACCAAAATGACAAAGCCTTCTAAAAGTCATGATAACACATTGTGTGAAGAGACAGCACAAAAAAGTAATGACAGAAATTACTATCACCCTCAAAGTCTTAAATAATACTAAAATGATGGTTCAATCATATACTTATTTAAGTTACTAGTCTGGCTTCTGAAAAAATAGAAAGGGATCATTGAGGATAGATTTGGACAGCTACAGAATTAATCAATAGTAATCCCAAATTCAGCTAGTCTTTCAGTAGTATCTGCAATAGATTTACAGACTAGATTTACCTCGTTCTTGATTGTGATATGTAGCTTTTGATCTGAAAAATATGTTATTTTCGATAGCCATCTAGAGTACAAGAAGCAGCATAAATTCATATGGTATGGCAAAGATGGTAATATGGTTAGGCTTTGTTTTCCCCTGCTGTTCCTCTCAGCAGGTGGAGCATTGACAATTCAATTAAATTGGGAAAAGAAGTCACCCAATGTAAAGATATATGCTGCTCAGTGACAGGTTGGGTCTGGAAGAAGAAAACTTAGGTTACTAGGGATAAAGAGTTCTCTGGAAAAGTTACATGGATAAACTCATAGGAGTTAGAAGAGCTATATTTAAGGATCCACATGTCTTACTTTAATAATCACCAGGGAGCATTCACTCAGAAGGAGCAACATAAGCAGGTAGGCAAGGCGACTCTTCCAGTAGATGTTGGCCAGCCTCTATCCTTGGCTACTCTGCTGGTTGTACCTGAACAGATTAATAACCCATGATAACAGAAATGGAGGCAATTTCTGGGCCCAGCAGCACTGATCCAGCTACTCCAAATCCTGATGTGCAACGTCTTCAACAAAAACTTGTGTTAAGCTCCCACCATGGCACTGTCCCATAAAAAGTCTAGCTAGCTACTTGGTGGTACCATGATCACATTACATACATTCAGTCTCAAGAGACAAGTGGTTTCTCTTGTTTGGAACTGATATATTCTGGATTTAGTTTCAAATGTTCTGTCTGTAGCGCCTTGGCCAAAAACACACTCACAGTGCCCAAGGTACCAACACAGAATCCTAGTTAATGACAAACGAAGTTTAGCAGAAGGCACATGACCATGGGATCTGCTGGCTTGAATACACATTGGAACAGACACTTTCAGGTGCAGCTATGGCGCTAAGGCATCATACTTTATGAATTGCAAGTGCTACCTTCCAGTATGATACACAATTTAAACTGTTGCCATTGTGTGGTGCTCTGTCTCTGGTAGATGTAATACATGCTCCAGGAACCAAAAAAGTAAAACTAGGATGTCCACATTCCCCATCTTACCCAGTGATCCATTTGGGGTTGTTTCTTATCCTTACAACCTTGAGTTCTGTGGGCCTAGAGATCTTGGTTTCCAGAGAGAGGTTGCTTTATCTAGTAAAATTCCCACTATACTGAAAATTATGGCTCCTGCACCATCAGTTTGGACTCCTTTGCCTGGTAGAGCAGCAGATACAGAAAAAAGTTGTCATATGTGAAGGAGCGACTGGCCCCAATCATCATGAAATATAGGGCAAAGAAGAACAAGTTTAGCACTAAGACATACACGAACACTGTACATCCCTTGGTGCTCATGACCACTAAATGGGAAACCACAGCATTAGCAGCTGTATGATGCCCTGAAGTCATGGATCAATCCACAAGGCAAACTGACTGGACCTATTGAAGTTCTAGCTGATGATGAGAGGAGTCCTGAATGGATATTAAAGGAGAAAGATGATGACAAGTAGCAGAGACAGCTTCAGCATCAAATACAGGAGGCAGTAAGGACCTCCAAATAATAGATTCTCCCCAGAAGTTATGACTTAAAATAATCTGGAAGAAATCCTGATAAAATGGAATAAAGTTAATATGAGAAAGAAATAGATTTGAGCAGTACAGGATTGGACTGGAGAAGTTACTGCTGGTGCCCCATCCAGATTGCCTCCAAGCACTCCTACCCATCTGTGCACTCATTCTCCAGCTTCTGTATTTTATCCTTTTTATGCTTCACACTTGCAAACTTCCTCTGAATATTGCCCCACAACTCCTAGAGAGGCTTCCACCCTCATTATAGAGTCAGAAATTCCTGGGAGTCTACATTTCCCTTGTAAAAATAAGAAAGCTCTCTCCCTTTTCTTGAGGCATGACTTGTACTCAGTAGTTCTTTTGAATTAAGTTGATGATAGGAATTGTCTTACCCTTGTGCTCTTTTGGCTGTTTCTCTTTCCCTGCCCTGTTACTTTTTGTTGATTTTACATGGAGGTGATTCTTATAACTTGCTTGCACATGAATGTTTATCTAAGGGTCTGCTTTGGGGAAGCTCACATATACATGTGGTAATAATTTTTGAAAAATGAAAGATGCTTACTAAATGTCACAAACCTATGTAAGTACATTTCTTACTATATAGTTTGCATAACTTCTATTCTCATGTTTAAGGAAAGAGTGAAACTTGAGTTACAAAATACATGCCTTGTGTTTATATTGAGGCAAAAGAAAAATTCTCTTTTATCTTTATAATTCCTCAAGTTTGAAAATTATGTTTCATTAAAAGTAGGCACTGTTTTATTTGTAAAATATTACAGCAATCATATATTCACATTCCATAGTCACACATAAGAAGTCATAGATGTTCAAATGTAAATCAGCATATGTTGCTTCAAAATAAAACATGAGCAGGAGAAATGAGTCTATGAGGTTGCATGTTGATAAAAGCTATTTTAATCATAAAGTCTAAATGTCCATCACGAAAATCTGAGTTAAGAAAATTATAGTAACCCACATAATAAAATACTATGATCTTTGAAAAGACTGATCAGTTTTATAAATAGTTATATGAATTAATGCCCAACTTACATCAGGAAGGCAAAACTCAAGATGCGCAGTAGTACACTATTTAATAAATTATAAGATTTGCATAATATGTATTATGTGTGGATGTTTGTATATGCAAAGAACATATTGGAAAGTATACAAAAAAATGTGGTAACATATTTATTTGCCTCTTGGGAAAACAAATGAGGAACAAAAACAATGTGGGAAGAATAGGGACATTTACTTATAAATGGAAATTATATGCATATATATTTATCTATGTAAAGCATATGTATGCATTACTATTGAGTGAATTAATATATGAATAAGTTGATATGTTTATAAGTTAAACGTCTTCAGTTTGTTAGGGATGAGATTCTAATTTGATGCTTTCTCATATTTATTTTTTATTTTAAATATGTGCAGGATACATCTGTTCTTTAAGAAGCATAATATGAAGGGTGGGCTTTATTATCTAAAAAATAGGAAAAGATACCTTATTTTACATTATTCCCAAAATAGAATAAAATCTGAGGGCATGTGTTGCACCAATCGTTATTTTTTTTTCTTGGCCAAAATGGTCTCTGTAATGGTCTCTGTATAAGGTACAGAGAGAGTTAAGAGGTTTACACCTTCAGATATGTTCTCATTTAAGATGAAGGAGGGAGCTTTTGACATAGAGAGGAGATCTTGAGAAGGAAAAGTTTAGGTGAATTACTTTGAGCCCTGCAAAACCTTTAAGACACTTTATCCCGTTCTAAGTATTGGAGAACTTACATATGCCAAAACATAAGCACTTCTGATGAACACAATATGAATTACCAGGAATGTTCCTATTGGTGTTGCTTATTACTAATGATTAAAACCTGCCTATTGGAGAGTCTCTCCTTGAAATAGGGGAAATTCATTGATCAAAAATCCAAGTCCTGGCTATAACACATTTAGCTAGCCAGCACAAGACTCTCAAAAACAAGTTTTACCTTTGAATAATGAAGAAAATATCAATGGAATGAGCTCCAGACATGGGGAAATGACAGGTAATTTTATTCACTTACTCATTTAATAAGTAATTTTAGGTTACCTATTGTCATTCAAAGCACAGGCACTGTGACAATTACAAGACTGAATAAGACAAGGAATGTATCTGTAAGAAATTTTGTACTTTAAAGTCAGAGGAAGAAGAAGAAACCATTACAGGATAAAATAATAGAGCCAGTACCCTCACAATACTAGTTACATTCTCAGACTCTTCTATAGCCATGCCATCCTAGGGAGGGTATGACAGGGTAAGGCATCCTATTCTGGAAGAACAAATAGGACACTATGGGAATCAATTATTTGTGTCACTTCTTTAGTTTGAATAATGCATACAAATAAGTAAGCATCTTTAAGACTATATTTTATTCATTCCATCTATATGCATCAAGGAAAACTGGGAAACACCGCTCCACATCTGTATTCCTTTGCTAACAGAGGCTTTGTAACCTCCTGACATATTACCTTAAAAGCAGCAGCAGCAGCATAGATATTCAGCCAGCCTGTGCTGGAAATTTTCCATGACTTGGTTATCTGACTAACAGTTTGTATTTTAGTGAGTACGCTGTCGGATACAGCAGCCACTGATGCTGTTTTCATTTTCCAGCACAGAACTACTGTGCTTTGTTTGTCAAGAATTCTTTCCTGTTGAGATAAAGACCTGAGGCACACATTCAACATGGATGAATCTTTCAATACTTTAAGCTGGAGGCCTAATTTTCACACAATAAAGATAAGAAGAGTTGTAAAAAAAAATTCATCAAGTATAAATACGAAATCATATGCAGACTTTCAAAACTTATTTTAAATTTCCTGAATTTGTATAGTTTTCAACTTTACCTCAATATGACACTCATGCAAGGTTTCAAAAATCGAATAATCATTTCTTCACATCACTATAATGTGACATTTTTATGAAATATCTGTCTCCCTTTTCTGCAGCGATTCAAGTAATATGGGAAATATTATGGTGATATGAGATTTCTTTGATTTTTCCAGCAATTTCCCAAGCCATACATGTGCTTTCATTATCAGTACAAAGTGACATGCTATACCAAAGCATTTTTTTACCCCTTGGGAGTCCAACTCTTAAAATCAGTATTGTTCAGTTAATATGGGTGTTTAGATACAAACTGAATGAAAACCATGCTGGGAACATAATTACTTTATTAATACCAATTTAAGACTTTTATTGCTAAGTCTTTTGAATAATCATCATTGTTTTTTTCTCTTACTTATAACAGCTTCATTTACATACTTACCTGGAGATATTTTCTCTTTCAATTCTTATTTTTGTCTTTCATATATAAAAATCCATATATCAAACTAATCAACAAAATTCCCAGACTGCAAAGACAGACTCATCAATAAACAGTGATGCATGAGTTGGATATATACATGCAAAAGAATGAAATTAGACCTTTATCTCAGAACATATATAAAAATAAGCTCAAAATAAGTTAGAGAGTTAGACTTTTAAACTTTAAAATCATTAGAAGAAAACAGCATGAACGCCTCTTATCATTGCTTTTAGCAAAGAGTCTTTTAATACGACCCTGAAAGCCTAGGCAACAAAAGCAAACAGATAAATCTGATTGACATCAGACCAAAAACCTTCTACAAAGCAAATAAAACAATCAACAGACTTAAGAGACAACCCACGGAATAGGATAAGGTGCTTTTAAACCATATCTGATAAAGGATTAATATCCAACATATATAAGGAATTCAATGCAATAGATCTGTTGTGAGGTTTATTCTTAGGCATTTTAAAGTTACTATTACTACTGGAAATGACATATATTTATTATATTTTTATTGGTTAGTTGTTGGTATGCACAAATGTGATTGATTTTGGCTTATACAGGCAAAACATAGAGCAAACTTCATTAACTTTTGTTAATTCCAACAATTTGTCAATTGTTCTGAGTTTTTAAAAATACAAATAATCATATAATTTATAAATAATGACAGATTTCTTTATTCTTTCTAGTTATTTCTAACTTTTAAATATTTACTTTTATATTTTTGTGCTACCTACATAGCCTAACAAATAGAAGCCATAAGAGATTTGTTTTGATTATTCCTAAATTTAAAGGAGATACTTTTATAATTTCACAATTTGTTGTGATATTTAAGTAGTTTTTGGAAAATACCCTTACTTTACTAAATTTAGAAAATTCTGCTTTATTAATAGTTTGCTAAGGTGTTGATTCTTGTATCATTAATGAGTTATGTTTTATCTAATATTTTTATGTATTTATAGAGGCTGACAACAAAGTATTTGTTTTTTGAAGTTCTATTATTGAGGTGAATTACATAACTAACCAGTTTTCATATTTTCAATAAATTCAACTTAATTTTGGTATATACATGTTTTAATTCAAAATCCATTTAAGGTATACTTCCAATTTTTTTGGCTTAAATTTTTTCATATTATTTTTCCATAATTTTTATAGGAGTTTACAGAATGCTATCCTTATTCTATCTTATCCATTGCTAAATTTATGATTTCAAATAAATTTTCCATAGTTCTATTTTATTATTTGTTTTCAAATAACCAACTTTGAGTTTATTAACACTTTATATTATATCTTGGTTTTCTAATTCAAATCTATCCACGTTGGAATTATCTTTCTTCATCTTCCTAGAGACTTATTCCATTGTTCTTTTTCTAACTTCTTAAGTCAGATACTTAGCTCATTAACTTTTATTTTTTAAACAGTATAAGCATTTAAATCAAATGCAATTGTCTACATCTCTACATTTCTTATTTATATTGTGATATCATTTTTGACCAATTGGCTATTTTTAAGTATGGCCATGTTTAAGCATTTAAAAAATCCCAAAGGTCTGATATTTTGGTTATTTTTTATAATTCATTTCTGCCTTAATTGGGTTTATGTCGTACTATAAACTTTGAATATTTGCAATATGCAATTACTAAGATATATCTTTAAGCTTTCCACATCGTTAAATTTTACAAACAGTCTACGAGTACTTGGGAAGAATGTATTTAATTATTGTGCATTAGAATTTACATGGTCATGAGATAAAGTTTGTTAATTGTATTTTTCAAACTTACCTTGATAAATATATTTGCTTGATATAGCAAATATTTAGAGAGTTTTAAATAAAAAAGAAAATGAAAGTTTTGATATAAAGACATTACTATTTTATATCAAACATAAACACATTTCTTGTTACTAATGTGTTTCTGCCTACTTTCTGTTGAGTACTATTTGCCTGGTATATCTTCTTCTGTCATTTTATTTTCAAGTTGCAGTTCCTTTGTATTTTCAAAACTATATGGCTTGGCCAGGCATGGTGGCTTATGCCTGTAAACTGAGAGGCAGGGGTGGGTGGATAGCCTGAGGTAAGGAGCTCAAGACCAGCTTAGCCAACAAGACAAAATCCTCTATCTCCAAAATTACAAAAATTAACTAGATGTGGTGGGGGCTCCTATAATCCCAGCTACTCGGGAGGCTAAGACAGGAAAATCACTTGAATCTGGGGACGAAAGTTGCAGTGAACTGAGATCACGCCACTGCACTCCAGCCTGGGTGACAGAGTGAAACTCCATCTCAAAAAAAATAAATAAATATATAAATAAATGGTTTGATTTTTTAAAAACCTGCTCAGAAAATTATCATCATTTTATAGGTTAGTTTGGTCTATTCATATTTATATTATCATTAACGTATTTGGATTAATTTCTATTATATTTATTTATCTTGCTTTTTCTATTCTTGTTTTCCTCCCTTTCTAACTCTAATCGATCATGAAATTATCTTTTGCTTCTTATTGGCATGTGAATACTGTACTTTTACAGTTTATCTTTTTATTATTAACATTGCATTGGGCACTGATGTTTTAAATTATATATGCCTTCATACTTACAAAATTAATCAGCGTTTCTCCACTGGTCTTGGGCATATCAGTACCTTAAATATTTTTATCTCAAATAAAAATAATTCTATTTTAATCACATTGTCTTTTCAAGCATTTTTTTCATGTTTTTTCAACTTAGCTTAAATATATGTTAGTACTTTGATCTAAAAAAATAAATTTTCTTTGGGTTTTGTTGCACTTTTTAATATTAAGGATCCTAAAAATCAGGAATTCTTTGTGAAAGAAATCTACTTTTCAGCATAGTGATTACAATAAATAAAGGCAAGAATATGCATTTTTATCATCTTTTCAGTCATCAATCAAACATATTCTTGAAAGACAGCTGCTCAAAGACTCATTTAACGTCAGCCTGCTAGGCATGGACAGATCAGATAAAGCCAGCCACTTAATTTCACTTATCTTCCACTATTATGTTTCTGTGACTATCTGCAGAACTGACATGTGAAGATAAATGCAATGAAACCTGTTGAAATAGAAATCTGTATTAGTTGTTAAAATTTAAAGTATGAATAAATGTAACTTTTTATTCTCTAAAGCAATATTTGTCTAACCAAAAAAAGAAAAGCACAATATAAAAATATTTCTTAAAGAGAAATTATATGTAGCCCACAGAGCAATGTAAGAACTGGAAAACCATGAAATCAACCAGAGTCACTTTTGTCACTTCTGCCTTTTGGACACCAAGTGACATGAAGCACATCTATTCTGCTAAGACTACACTGTGACACTGTTGCCTTCTCATTTATTTTGGATGGACTCACTTCTGTTCAAATATCCTCTAAAAGCTTACTCATTCTACCAGAGTTTGATGTCTGCCACTTGACTGAAGCAAAGGCAATGAAGTATTACTCTTCTCACAAAACACTGGGTGTTAAGACCTTAATGTTCAGAAGTCCTAAAGCATGTATCACAACTTGAGTAGAATAGTCACTGGATAAATTAGTTGTTATAAGCTGAATTAAATTATTGGTTAGAAAAAATTTAAATAGATTTCAATAGTGTGATATATTCATGGTAGGATGTTCAGAGAATAATATTTTTTAACATAACAATATTTTAATTAAAAAAATCATGAAGGTCATTAATTACTCTTCCCTCTTATAATGGCTTATATGAAATCCACTGTGTTATAGAACTGTGGTTCTCTATTTCACATTGCCACAGTGTGGGGAGTAGGAAGTTGGGGTGGTGGTGGTGGTGGCATGCTTCAGCCAATTCGTGTTACAGCTCTTTCAGTCCTGCCACCCCAATCCTTGCAACTCCCGGACTGGCCCAGCCCCACTGCTCCTTCCTGTCGTGTAGAACAGTAGAACAGCTGCCTCATGCCAGCAAGGGTGGGAGGGCTATAGTGCTCTCACAGCTCTGGCTCAAGAAACCCCAAGATCTGGGCCCTCATAAGGGTCACCACTCTTCACTCCCACAGCCTTGGAGCATGTCACTGCTGGCAGCTCAGCAAGTTAGCCAGGAACCGCTTCCTGTTACAGCTCCTTTCGCTCCAGCTGTTCAGTGGCTCCCAAGTTCTTGTCCCATGTCCAGACAACTGGAGGGTAATCAAGGCAGTGAAGAGCTTTAGTGAGAGAACAGCTCTCAGTAGAACTGAAATCAGTAGCTTCTTTCTGCATGCAGGTCCTCCCAGAGAATGTGTGAGTCTGGCTGATTCTGGGATTTTTATGTGCTCAGAATGGAGGAAATGCATTCTGATTGGTCCATGGACAACCATGAGTAGACCTGGGAATAGCATCATCCAATTGGCCAAAAGGCGTTCATGAAGTTTTCCCTCCCTGTTGTGGACTCCATGTGGAACAGGCAGCTGAGTCCCTAGGCTTCAGGCCGTCCCTGGGTTGAAGGTGGGTTTTAAGTGGAAACATGCCCCTTCCTGCCTAGGAACCTGTCTGCCTCCAGTTGCCATCAACATACCATCCACAGTGCCCAGGCTGTCTGGACCGAGGAACATCTGCAGGCCTGTGCTGACCCACCCTCAGCCTGTGCCCCCCTCACCACCTCTCTCTTGCACTCTTTGGCACCCAAAGTCTGGAGAGGGCTGGGGTGGCAGTGGGGCCTGGGGTGGCAGTGGGAGCTGGTGTGCCAGCACCACTCCAAGTGTACACACACCTGGCCAGGTTGTGACACCACCTGGTCTCAGCTACAACTCCCCAGCTGCCAGGAGCAGGGAGAGGCCAGGGAGTGTGAGCAG
The DNA here is from genome assembly GCA_963573385.1 of Cacajao melanocephalus. Taxonomy (NCBI): domain Eukaryota; kingdom Metazoa; phylum Chordata; class Mammalia; order Primates; family Pitheciidae; genus Cacajao; species Cacajao melanocephalus. The sequence continues at coordinate 11,105 of CAUYLG010078519.1, read as the reverse complement.
ATACTTCTTAGCCTGCAAGGGCAGGGTGCTTCCTGAGCCCCTGAGAGTGCAGGGATGCCTGGATCTGGAGCTGTGGCTGAGTGGCTGCAGCTGCAGCCTAGAGCATGGGCTCCTGCACTGCCAACTCAGTAGGGCACAGAGCTCCCACTGGGATCACCTGTTCCCAGCTCCCACCAGCTCCTCAGAGCACTGAGCTCAGGGCACGACTCCCTCTGCTATAGCTGGCATCCCCACAGCGGCCACTCCAGATGGTCTACTGCCACCATCACAAGTTAAGCAGGTTTTAGTCACAAATGGAAAAGGCAATTGAAGTTTGCCTGGGGTAATCTGGCAGCCTAAAGAGCTCTACCCAGGATCATGTTGTAGGGGCACTCTGTAGTCTATTCATGGAGGGTCAGCGAATTTCTCCAGATTCCATTTCCATCTTCTTTCTCTGCTCTGGGATCAGCCCTGATGTCCTATGTCTGAATTTTCTTTTAGCTCCCAGTTTTATCTCATCTCATTTCATCTCCAAATTCTGCATTCCAGTAGTTTATCCTGCCCACAGCAGCACCATGAACTGAGTAAATGAGCACAACTTTAATATCTAGGATCTGGCTTGTTTGTGATGAACGTCCAGACAAGGAATCAGAGAATACTTTAGCTGGCCCACCCACCCAACCATTTTAAGCTACAGTTTGTGTCTCCATAATAGTGTGCAGAAAATACTGAAAGCCACAAACTATGTATTTTTCACAGTACACAACAGGAAATGCACAAAGTAAAAATGTGAATATGCCTTTCCATTGCAACAGGTTCAGCAGATCCTGTAGATAATTTGGGATGATGAGTAGCATAATTACCTATTTAAAACACATTGTCAGTAGTTAGTCTTGTTAAAGCAAACATTGCACTGGGCCAAATTAAACAAAGAAGAATTTAAAGTGATTGCAAGTGACAAGACAGACCAAAACAATGTCTGAATTCTACTCAGCCAACACAAAAGGTGGGAGTGTATTTATATTCTAGGGGAAGAGAGAGATCATTGGTCATCTGTGTTGCTAATTGGCATTACCTGAAGGAAAAGTAAACTTTCTCTCATTACTATGACCCAAGATCATTTTCTGTCTTGGGGAAAGATGCCCACTGGAGTTAAGCACCACAGAGACTGGAAGATAGGGAATGAACTTCAGGATTATGTTTCAAAGAGATGGCTCCCGGGTGCTTGAGTAAGACGTTTCTGGGTTGTAAAACTGGCCAGAGGCTTTTAAAAAGATTTACATCAAAGGCACAGAGAAATAATTTGCAATTACAAGTTTTCTAAAGAAATGTTCTAAGAGAAGGGAGGTCAGGAACCTAGAGTCAGAAAGAAGTCTGTATAAAGTTTAGTCATGCTGAGAGAAATGTTAAAGCTATCTTAACCAGTCTCATTTGCTGGCACTTTAGTTCTCTGTGAAGCTCTTTAATTTCTAGAACTCATTGATTTTCATACTCAAAATATTCTCCAGTGACCTCCAAGTTCACATCAAATTATTTCCAGGATATTTTTATGACACTTAGGATATCACTCATTTTTCCAGCCACACTGGCCACCTTTGATTTTCCTTCAACGTACCAAGCAGGTTCCAGCCGTTGCTTTCCATCTGCCTAGAAATATTGTTCCTCCAGAATGTCCCAGATCTCATATTCTTACTTTATTTGGCTTCACTTCCTGAAAGAGGTCTTCCCTGACTTACTTTTTATGTTAGTATGCATCCTTCAATTCCTATCCCCTTATATTATTTATTTCCTTACTCCTCCACTAGAAGGCAAATTTCATTAGGGCAGGGACATAGTTTTGTCACTATATCTCCAAAATCTAGAACAATGTCTAGAAAATAATCTAAGTCCCCAAAAATATTTTTTATGAATAAATGGGAGAGTGAAACCTGAGGGCATTAGAGGGAATAATAGGATCAAGGATTACAACTAGTATTTGGCTGAAATAACTGGATCTTGGTGATACTTTTTATTGAAATGAGATAGAGACTTTACTAAGAGTGATAGCATGGAAAAGAGTCAGGGAGGCAATTAGTTTGGTGTGCTATATATTGAGTTTGACCTTCAAGAGATAAATCCAGTTGGAATTCTCTCTCGGTGGTTAATTATATGAGTCTGAGGCTTAGTGAGAGACAGTGCTGGAGATAAATATTTCATACTCATTTTCCCTCCAGGGGCTATGGCCAAAAAAAAAATAGAAAAAAATAAAAAATATTAAAATATGTTAAAAAGATTTCATACTTATGATCATCAAGTTGGAGGTTAGGTAATCCTCATGATATCAGGTTGGTGATTGGTTAATTTATCTTTTAGTGAGAGAAGAAAAATTAACAAATGTATAATATAATGTCAAATATTAACAATTAAGTTCATTTTTTTAAAAAAAATTCTATAAGGGAGTAGAAATTCAAGGAGGTACACTAATTTAAAAAACAAGTCAGGACTGGGCACAGTGGCTCACGCCTGTAATTCCAGCAATTTGGGAGGCTGAAGAGGGCAGATCATTTGAGATCAGGAGTTCAAGATCAGCCTGACCAACATGGTGAAACCCCGTCTCTACTGAAAACAAGAATTAGCTGGGAGTGCTGGTGTATGCCTGTAGTACCAGCTACTCTGGGAGACTGAGGCAGGAGAATCACTTGAACCCAGGAGGCAGAGGTTGCAGTGAGCCAAGATCTTGCCACTGCACTCCAGTCTGGGCAAAAGAACCATACACCATCTCAAAAATAAATAAATAATAATAATAAATTAAAAGCAAGTCAGGGAAGACCTCTTTAAGGAAACAATGTCAAATAAAGTAAGAGTGTGAGCGCTTTCTGGAGGAAGAAGATTCCAGGAAGTGAGAATAGCAAGTGCTAAAGCTGTGTTTGGGATTTCAGAAGAAGATCAGAGATGGCCAAGGGTGAATAGGGATGAAATAACTCTAATTTTACAGCATATACAATTAGAGACATGCAGATTGATTTACAGAACTTCAGGAAACACTGATATATAAGGACTAGGCAGAGAATGAGTATCAATGCACAGATTTCATAAGACTTCAGTCTCAACTGCAGAACATAAAGAACAAAGGGAGGCAGGGAGAGAGGAAAGGAAGGAAGGAAGGGAATTGAAAATATAGAGGAATAGATTTATAGCTACCTAAAGAGCCTTTTTTTGTGGTTTCTGTCTAAATTTCTAAGAAGCAAATAATGCTTTCTCAGTTTTTCTTTCTCAGTTTAGTTAATAGTTCTCTTCATATTTGTAGCTCAGTTTAATACCTAATATTATATCTGATTTTCTTCCTGCAAAAACTAAACTGATTATATCTCATTTCACTTAAAGTGGTGACACTAAAAATAATGGAAAAAAGCAGCACCAACTACCTAGCATGATCCTAAATAAGGAATTTCTTAAATAAATACAAAATTCTGGAGCAAAAAAATTGGTAAATATGCTTCAATTTAATACAAAATGTATCTGAGATAAATATGTTATTTCAAAAATATTCAAGAACATACAAGTAAAATTTTAAGCCCATAGAACCATTGCATATGACCCCATAATCCCAATGAATGTTAGAGGAAAATAGCCCTACTTTTTATTTTGGACTGAACTTTTCAAATAAAACTACATAAAACCAAACAAATTACTTTATTGGAATCACACACACACACACACACACACAAATTTATATATTTCACATACGCATACATGTAATTTATATATTTAACATATATAAATGTACATATTTTACCAATCTGCCTAAGACTGAAAGCAGAAACATTACTCAACTATGACGAGAGTAAGAAAAAGAATCAGATTTTTTTTTAGCTCACATCATAGCATATTTTATAATTGCAATCAGCAACCAGACTTGTATTGGGAAAGAATGTGCTGGCCTGGCTGGGTCCACATTAAGGCAGTCTTTCCCCAGATGAGACTCTATTCCCATGAGGTTCTCTTCAAACTAAAAAATGTTTATGATTAAATATGTTTTGAGAACACTTCAGACTATTTTTCTTTTGTAAATTTACCAAGCACTTTTACTTATTAAGGACTCTGCAAAGTCAAATGGTAAAGAAACCTTTTAAACTTTATGTCAATGTTTCTAATTTTTTCCCCATCTCCCTTTTTAAAGGACAATTTTTCTTTATTTTATACGCACCATTAATTACATTGACGCCCACTGATAACAGCAGAGTTAGCTACTGCTCTTTGGAACAAATTCTGAGGGCAGATTTCCAGAAAGGAAAATTTTAATCTTGCCTGAATCTTGTCTAAGGGAGGGATGAATTTCAAAACAATCATACCATCTCATCATATGGATCAGTCGGGACATTTAAAATATATTTTGATTCCACATTTATAATTTCCAATATCCTAAATGTTTAATATTACTACCAATAATAACACTGCTATGAAAAATAGCCTTTTTGCAAGGTTTATTTTAGGCTCTATTGATCCTAAGTAGGAAAATGAGGTCTCTAATTAAAGTTCCACAGGAAGACATGCCCAGAAGCATTTTAATCAGCAATTTAATAAATAGGGAATTGGAAGAACTCAGATCTATCTCCACCTCCATGACTTACAAGCTATTATATTAGATCTAACCCTCTAAATCCATAGCTCTCATGCCAAGACAGTATTTCTCATCGGTGAAGTGCCAATGGTAACAATGCCTATTCTTTCCAGGTAGCACTGAAGTCTAAGATTAAGAGAAAACAATGAACACAAATTGCTTCAATCAGCATAGCATGTTGTAATAACTAATCTTATTTGTTTATGTCCTTTTAAAAAATGCTGTGTCTGATTAACTTCTAGTGATAGAATAGTGATATGAATATGCATTTATTTGACATTTATGTTTGCTCCTTTTCTTCAAAAAACATGTAGAGGCATCCTGCTGTGATTTGATTCTCTGCATGTCTCATATTCACCTGCTAAAAATTTCATTTTCCTTGAAGACTTTCTGCCTCCAAAAAGTCCGTTTCTTTTAAACACAACATCAATTAGACAATTGCCTTAATCCTGGATTTGAAGATTCACAGAAACGTTTCTTAAAAGGCTTACTTTCTACTGAAGAGAAACTACAGTCAGTAAGTGAGGAATGAATGAGTCTTTATACATACCGACTAAACTCAAATACTGAGGAATTCATGGGCATAGAAACATCTTATTCTACCTGCTAAGCTTTCAATATCTTTATATCTTTCCTTCAGATTCTAGATTCACATGTTCAGCTGATAACTGATATTTCCATTTGAATGTCTAGTAGGCATTTCAAACATGATTAAGTCTAAAACTGAACCTCTGAGCTTTACCTCAAAATCTATGGCACCTACAACCTTACCCATGTTACTAAATGACAAATTCCTGCCATTTGCTCAGGCTGAAAACTTTGAAGTTCTCCTGGATTCCACATTTATTCACTTAGGCAATCCTCTTGGCTCTGTCTTCAGAGTACAACCACTTCTCCCCGTTTTCACTGCTGGTCCCAGCCATGGTCATCTCTAGCTGGGATTATGACACTAGTTTTCTCTCCTAACCCATCTCCCTGATTGCTCCATAGCCCTCCTTCAGAATACTCTCAACAGAGCAGTGAGGATGACCTCCTACATCACATCTTTTCCCTTCTCTACCCAAAACCACCCAGTGTTTCCTGGCTGTCACTCAAAACACGCTTCTCTGTCAGGGTCCTTGCACTTGCCATTTCTTCTTATGGAGTTCTTCTCACCAGGCATTGGCAGAGCTTCCTCCCTCATCTCTTTCGGGCATTTACTCAGATGCCACATTTTCATTTTGGCCCTCCTGACACTAAATCCATCCTTGAAGTGGCAAGGCATGTATCAGTAGCCTTTGTTAAACTCCCTCGAATTACTTTACACGTTCCAGGTTCCCAATCCATTGATCATTAGAAGAAACACTATAAATGTTTACATATAAAGTGATATTTTTACAGATCTTCAAATGAGTAGCAGCATAAGAACCACATTGTTCAATGTCAGAATGAATGTTTCCTCCAATTAAAGCTTTGGTTGCAGGGGGAACTCTTCATAGCTGATAAAACATTTATTGCTTGGGGTTAAAAACACATCCCTCAGGAGTAAAAATGGCTTTTTAAAAAATTTATTTGACTCTATAAACGCCTTTCAAATAGTGATTATTTAAACTGAATATCCCTATTTTGTTTACAAATGCAATTAGGTGTCAATAAATTTAAGAAATGGATATTTCCTCACATAATTCTTCTAACTTTATTAATTTCAATATTAATGGTACATATCTATGGCCATCAGTATAGAAAATAACACATCTTCAAACACCATCTCAAAAGTAGCTAGTGAATTTTCTGTAAAGTTAGGTACAGAAATGATCTGCTTCTCTCCGTGGTGCTAGTAGCCAAAACGAATCCTCAGTTACCTTAAAATAAAAACATGAGCTGGAAATAGATTAGAACAGAACATTTTATTCTTTTTCTTCCTTTCCTTTAAATTTTTTTTTTCACAGACATACTGGTAAAACATGAACATTATATTCTTAACACAGGAAAATTGAGTGGCTGTTAAGAACAGGGTAAATATGAAGATATTAAGAAAATGTAAGAAAATAAAGTTAATATCGTTCTACAAATACTGTTTGGCAAGGTCTCATAGGACAGAAAAGATGAAATGAGAAGGCCAAGCTGCATATGTTGACATATAGATAGTTAATAAAAAAAAATGCAAGCTATGCAAGGTTGACTCTTCTGCAAACAAACTAAAACAAAATTATCTTTGTATATTCATGATACAGGGCACTTAATACCTACAAAACTAAAAAATAATCAGCATTCAGGAGGAATCACCGAAATCAAACTAAGTATAGTTAAAAACAATTCGTGGTTTAAAATCCATGAAAAACTAAGTATTTAGAGAAATAGTGGTAGCCATGGCAAAGTGCCGTCTTACAGCACTGCATCAGATATCATTGTTTCTGCGCTACTGATTCGTCCTGAATGCTGATTATTTACCCTGTGCTTAACAACCACTCAATTTTCCTTTGTTAAGAATATAATGCTCATGTTTTACCAGTGGCATGATCTCATCTCACTGCAACCTCCGCCTCCTGGGTTCAAGCAATTTTCTTGCCTCAGCCTCCTGAGTAGCTAGAATTACAGGTATTTTTAGTAGAGATGGAGTTTCACCATGTTGGCCTGGCTGGTCTCAAACTCCTGACTTTAAATGATCTCCCCAGATTGGCCTCCCAAAGTGCTTGGATTACAGGCATGAGCCACTGTGCCCAGTCCCTGTGATTTTATAATGCTAAAAGTGAGTTTGTCATCAAGAAGAAGTTGCATATTAAAAAGAGTCTGGAGTCATAAAGAATCAATTCAAGTTGCAAATATAATCAAATGATATATGGTTCTTTCAAAAGACACTCAGAACGGATTTCAATAGAAAGACCAGAGCTAAATGATACAGAACATATGCATGTCAAAAATAGGGAAAGAAATGTTAAAAGTTAAACTGAGGTACCTTCAGATATTAAAGAGTTTATTTGAGCAGACAGCAATTCATGAATTGGGCAGCTTCAGACCACAAGAGGATCAGAGACTTCACCAAAGGGGGATGAGGGGAAAACCTTTTAGGTGAATATGGAAGCAAGGCAAAGAAAATCTTTGGTTAAAGAAAAGCAGTAACCTTATTTGCATCACACCAGTGGGAGAGTCCTTCATAAAAGTTCGTTGGTGATTTCTGATTGCCCAAGAATGTGGCCATCTACACTGAGTTGGGTTTTGTTTTGCTTATGCAGAAACTCCAGGTACTGTAGCTGCCCCAGACTAATGGCTTTCCAATTAATTTTTTAACAGAATCCTAAATTTCAGAGAAAATAAGAAATTAGTTAAAATATCTGGAGCAGAAATCTTGAAAAAATGGACAAACTCCATTGGCAAACCCATGCTTAGGTGAAAGAAAAGTTCAAAGTAAACATTTAGAGAAGATATATTAATGGTTAATAAAAATCTAATATTTTTTATACCAACATACATTTTAATTTGGTATTTTATTCTTTGAATACAAGCATTAGAAGTACAATTGTTTAATTTCTCTCCAAAACAGACATTTTTAAAGACAAAAAATGGAACACAATAATATTTTTCCCATTCCCTTTACATCTAGGTGGCACCTGTGAACTGACAAAATGTAAATTGAGTAGACTTTTTCAGACCCTCTCGTTTCAGTTTGGAGAAAGTCTACTCCCTTCTCTCTTCCATTTCAAGACCAGAGCTTAAAGGTCAACATAGTGGAAGGGAAGGGCAAGGAATTCTAATGAGAAAACTTAGAATAATGGCCATATTTCATAATTTACTGTAAATAAATGATACTCAGAGGTTACATGGCGTAGCCTTGTATCATTTATTTATTTATTTAAAATGTATAATGTGAGGTGAATATCAGGGAGGTTGGGTAAATTACATGCAATAATGATCTTAGTACTTTTCAAGCATTAGATTACTGTCAAAATATAGAATATTACCAATGGGAGATGGGATTATGGGATGCAAAATATGGCTTGCTTTCAAGACCAGTGAATATGGAGATAAATAAAGGTATTATGTTAGTGCAAAAGTTATTGCAGTTTATGGTAAAAACCACAATAACTTTTGCACTAACCTATTATGTGAGAATTTGAGAGAGAGATATACTCAAATAAAGGACTAAACAAGAATAAATAAAAATCATAGTTTGTAACATTATCCATGCTTCTCCCAGGGTTCTATCCCCAGTATAACATCACATCTTCACCACCAAAATCATCAGCACTGTTCTGCAATTGACACTAAAATAACAGATACATAAATATGCATTTTATATTTATGCTGTAATCTGGATTTTTGTACAGAAAAATAAATTACAAATGTACAGAATATTGTTTAAAATTTATTCCAAATGGTTAGGCACACTGGCTCACTTCTATAATCCCAGCACTTTGGGAGGTCAAGGCAGGCGGATCACAAGGTCAAGCAATTGAGACCATCCTGGCCAACATAATGAAACCCTGTCCCTACTAAAAATACATAAAAACTGGGCATGGTGGCACATGCCTGTAGTCCCAGCTACTCAGGAGGCTGAGACAGGAGAATCACTTGAACTGGGGAGGTGGAGGTTGCAGTGAGCCAAGATTGTGCCACTGCATTCCAGCCTGGGTGACAGAGCAAGACTCCATCTCAACAACAACAACAACAACAAAAATTTTATTCCAAACATCACTATTTCCACCAATTGAGTTAAAGTTTTAAAGAATCTGTTGGTGAGGGCACCAAGATGGCTGAGAGGAGGCAATACCAGAATGTAGCTCCCAGTGAATAAGACACAGAGGGCTAGAGGACTTCATGATTCCAAGTGAGGTGCTGGGTTTCATTGCGGTGGGACTGGTGGTAGGATTCTGAAAATAGCCCAGGGAAGGCGAGCCCAGAAGCAGGGTGAATGCAGCCCAAGGAAGGGGAACCGAGACAGGGCAGGGCGCATCCCCACCTGGAAAGTGCAGCTGGCTCAGAAGGTTGGGGACTTCACCCCCTCAGTCCTCCGATTCAGATCCTGTGGTTCCCTCATCCCTTCTCCATCCCAAGGTCCACAAGAGCCCCACTGGACTGAGGGGTGCCATGGGTTGTTGATGCAAAATTGAGCAATGGCTCCCACCTGGTACCACAAGTTGGCATGGACCTGGGCAGAAGTGTGGACTAATGCCAGCAGGACGATACTGCCTGTCCCACAGAAACAGGCAGAGTTGAAGGCAGGGACACAGGCCATAAGGCCTGGCAGGGCCCACATCCCCAAAACTCAAACTGAAGCCAGCAAGCTAGAGAGCTTTGCAGTGAATACACCAGCCAACCGGGAAGATCGAGCTCGGGGAAGGAGAGATGCCATTGGGAAGGCAAGGCTAATCTCACCTGTCTAGAGAAACTCCAGGGGAAGACTACCCACCCAGCAGCCTGACTGAATCCAAGACAGCCCAGCAGCACCTCTACAGGCCAAAAAACATACAGCTCCAACCTCAACACAAAGCACATACACTCAAGAGATTCCTCCCGAAATCACTAACTTCAAAGATCGAAGGGAGATAAATTCATGAAGATGGGAAATGAACAGTGCAGAAAGGATGAATCCATCAAAGACCAGAACACCTCTTCTCCTCCCAGGGATCACAGCTCCTCACCATCAAGGGAACAAATCAAGACAGAGAATGAGTTTGACAAATTGACAGAAACAGGCTTCAGAAGGTAGGTAATAACAAACTTCTCTGAGTTAAAAAACCATGTTCTAACCCAATTCAAAGAAACTAAGAACCTTGAAAAAAGGTTGGACAAAATGCTAACTAGAATAACCAGCCTAGAGAAGAACATAAATGACCTGATGGAGCTGAAAAATACAGCATGAGAACTTCACGAGGCATACACAAGTTTCAACAGCTGAATCGATCAAGCAGAAGAAAGGATATCAGAGATTGAAGATCACATCAATGAAATAAAATGAGAAAGCAAGATTAGGAAAAAAAAGAGTGAAAATAAATGAATAAAGCTTCCAAGGCTATGGGATTATGTGAAAAGACCTAATCTATGCTTGATTGGCATACCTGAATGTGACGGGGAAAATGAATCCAAGCTGGAAAACACTCTTCAGAATATTATCCAAGAGAACTTCCCCAACCTAACAAGGCAGGCCAACATTCATATCCAGGAAATTCAGAGAACACCACAAAGATACTCCTCAAGAAGAGCACCCAAGGCACATAATTGTCAGATTCACCAGGGGTGAAATGAAGGGCAGCCAGAGAGAAAAGATGAGTCACCCACAAAGGAAAGACCATCAGACTCACAGCAGATCTCTTGGCAGAAACCCTACAAGCTAGAAGGGAGTGGGGGCCAATATTCAACATCCTTAAAGAAAAGAACTTTCAACCCAGAATTTCATATCTGGCCAAATTAAGCTTCATAAGTGAAGGAGAAATAAAACCCTGTACAGACAAGCAATTGCTGAGAGATTTCATCACTATAAGACCTGCCTTACAAGAGCTCCTGAAGGAAGTACTAAACATGGAAAGGAACAACCAGTACCAGCCATTGC
>CAUYLG010078518.1:0-22450 GCA_963573385.1 Cacajao melanocephalus | reverse complement strand
AAAAAAAAAAAAAAAAAAAAAAAAAAAAAAAAAAAAAAAAAAAAAAAAAAAAAAAACCCTCAAGGCTCAAGGGAGTACTAAACCTAGAAATGAAAGAATGGCATTTACCCTCATGAATACACTTCCAACTAGGCTGATTGTGGTGGCTCATGCCTTTAATCCCAGCACTTTGGGAGGCCAAGCCAGGAGGATTGCTTGAGGCAAGGAATTCAAGACCAGCCTGGACATGTAGCAAGAGCATGTCTGTATAAAATACACACACACACACACACACATGTATAAAACTCACTGGTAAAGTAATTGCACTAAAGAGAAAAAGAAAGGACTCAAATTGTACTCCTACAGAAATCCACTAAACCACAGTTACAATAAGAAAAAAGAAAAAGAAAAAAGAATGCATGAAACAAGCAGAAAAAAACAATGTAACAGGAACAAAGCCTCATGTATCAGTAATAACCGTGAATAATAAAAGTTCAATTTTCCACTTAAAAGATATAGAATGACTACATGGATAAAAAAGACAGAATTCAATTGTATGCTGATTATAAGAAACTCACCTTACCCGTAAAGACACATAGAGACTGAAAGTAAAAGGATGAAAAAGATATTCCATGCATATGGAAACAAAAAGCAAGCAGGAATAGCTATACTTACATAAAACAAACTTTAAGAACAGTAACCAAAAAAAAAAAAAAAAAAAAATTACAAGGAGGGGCCCTGTTTAATGATAAAGGGACCAATACAGCAAAAGATTATAACAATTCTACATATATATGCACCCAACACTGAAGCACTCAAATTTACAAAGCAAATATTACTAGCTCTAAAGAGATAAATAGACTTCAATACAACAATACTAAGAAACTTCAACATCTCATTCTCAGCATTAAACAGATCATATAGAAAGAAAATCAACAGAGAAAATTTGAATTTAAACTGAACTTTTTACCAAATGGATCTAACAGACATTTACAAAACGTTCTATCCAACAACTGCAGAATATATATTCTTTTCATCAGCACATGGAACATTCTCCAGGGTAGACCATATGTTAGGCCATAAATTTTTAAAGTCTCAACAAATTTTTAAAAATCAAGATTATATCAAACATCTTCTCAAATCCCACTGGAAATACAAGTAGAAATCAATACCAAGAGGAATTTTGGAAACTATATATATACATGGAAATTAAACATGTTCCTGAATAATCATCGGCTCAACAAAATTAACATTAAAATTTTCTTAAGACAAATGAAAACACAGTATACCAAAACCTGTGGGATATAGCAAAAGCAGTGCTAAGGAAGTTTATAGCAATTAATGCCTACAACAAGAGAGTAGAAAGATGACAAATTAAAAATCTAGTAATAGAACTTCAAGGAACTAGGGAATAAAAAAACAAATTAGCATAAGAAAAGAAATAACAAAGTTCACAACAGAAATAAATAAAGACAAAGTTCAATGAAATGAAAAGTTGTTTCTTTGAAATTATAAACAAAATAGGTCAACCTTTAGCTAGACTAACCAAGAAGAAAGAAGACCCAAATAAACAAAATCAGAAATGAAAAAGAAAACATTACAACTGATATCACAGAAATACAAAACATTAGAGAATGTTATGAATAACTATATGCTGACAAACTGGAAAATCTAGAGGAAATGGATACATTTCTGAAACATACAATCTATCAAGATTGATTCAGAAAGAAATAGAAAGCCTGAACAGACCAATATCAAGTAGCAAGACTGAATCAGTAATTAAAAAAATAAATCTATCAAAAAAAGATCAAATCTGAATAGATTCACAGATGAACTGTAGCAAAAATACAGAGAACTAATAGTACTCCTCCTAAAACTATTCAAAAAACTCCAAGAGGAGAGTATTCTCCATAACTCATTCTACAAGGTCAGTGCCATGCTGATACCAAAACTAGATAAGGATACAACAAAAAATAAAACTACAGACCAATATCTCTGATGAACACCAATGCAAAAATCCTCAACAAAATAGTAGCAAACTGAATCCAATAGCATATCAAACAGATAATGCAATACAATCAAGTGGGATGGAAAGATGGTTCAACATAAATGAATTGATCAACATGATATATCACATCAACAGAATAAAGGACAAAAATACGATCATCTCAATAGATGCAGAAAAAGCATTTAATAAAATTCAGCATCCCTTCACAATAAACATTCTCAACAAATGACAGAGGGAACATACCTCAGAATAGTAAAGGCCATATACAACAAATCCAAAGCTGACATCATACTGAATAGAGAAAATTTGAAGCCTTATCTTTAAGAACTGCAACTAGAGAATGCCCACTTTCACCACCCCTATTCAACATAGTACTAAAAGTCCTAGGCAGAGCAATCAGATGAAAAGGAATAGAAGGCATCAAAATTGGAGAAGAGGAAGTCAAACTGTTCCTCTTTGCTGATGATGTAATTTTATATTTTAAAAAACCCTGAAGACTGTACCAGAAATGTTGAGATTTGATAAATGAATTCAGTGAAGTTGCAGGATAAGAAAATCAGCATACAAAAAACAAGTAGTGTTTTCATACACCAATGATGATCTAGCCAAGAAAGGAAGGAATCAAGAAGGCAATCTCATTTATGATAGCCACTAAAAAAAAAAAAAAAAAACTAAAAATAAATCTAACCAAGGAAGTGAAAGATCTCTATAAGAAAACTACAAAACATTGATAAAAGAAATTGAAGATGACACAAGCAAATGAAAGAATGTCCCATGCTCATGAATTGGAAGAATTAATATCATTAAAATGACTACATTGCCCAAAGTAATATACAGATTCAATGTAATCCCTATCAAAATTCCAAGGTAATTTTTCACAGAATTAGAAAACACAATCCTAAAACTCATATGGAACCAAAGAAGAGTCTGTATAGCCAAAGCAATCCTGAGCAAAAAGAACAAAGCTGGAGACATCACATTTACATGTTTTCTAAATATATTACAAGGCTATAGCAAGAAAATATCATGGTATTCATGTAGCAATAGGCACATAGACTAATGGAACAGAATAGACAACCTAGAAATAAAACCAGGTATTTACAGCCAACTGATACAGACAAAACTGACAAAAACTTACACTGGGGAAAGGATAATGTAAGGCCTGTCAATAAATGGTCTGGGAAAAATTGTATAGCCATATGCAGAAGAATGAAACTGAATGCCTTATTGCCCCATATAAAAAAATCAACTCAAAGCCTTCAAACTAAGACCCCAAACTAAAAATACTAGAAGGCCTAAGGAAAACCTTCTTGGCAATTGATCTATGCAATGAATTTATGGCCAAGATCTCAAACACGCGGGCAACAACAAAAAAAGACAGATGGGACTATTTCAAACTAAAAATTGTCTGCACAGGAAATGAAACAGTCAACAGAGTGAAGAAACAGCCTGTTGAGTGGGAGAAAACATTTGCAAACTATTTATCTAACAGGAAACTAATATCCAGAATATACAAGGAACTCAAACAATTCAACAAGAAAAAAGAAATCCCATTAAAAAGTGGGCAAATGATCTGAATAGACACGTCACACCAGTCATCATGGCAATTACTAAAGTAAAAAATAACAGATGCTAGTGAGGTTGTAGAGAAAGGGGAAGGCTTATATACTGTGGTGAAAAATGCAAATTAGTTCATTCAGTATGGAAAGCAGTGTGGTGATTTCTCAAAGAACTCAAAAAAGAATTAGCATTTGACCCAGCAATCCCATTATTGGGTGTATAGCCAAAGGAATATAAATTGTTCTACCATAAGGACATGTGCATGTATATGCTCATCACAGCACTATTTACAATAGCAAAGACATGGAATCAACCTAAGTGCCCATCAATAGATGAAGACTGGATAAGGAAAATGTGGCACATACACACCATACAACACTACGCAGCCATAAAAAGGAATGAGACAATGTCCTTTGCAGCAACATGGTTTGAGCTGGAGGCCATCATCCTAAGCAAACTAATGCGGGAATGGAAAACCAAATACATGTTTTCACGTATATGTGGGAGCTAAAAATAAAGTACACACGGACAAAAAGAAGGGAACAAGAGACACCAGGGCTTATTTGAGGGTGGAGGGTGGGAGGAAGGAGAGGATCAAAAAAGCTACCTGTGAGGTACTATGTTTATTACTTGGGCAATGAAATAATCTGTAAACTAAACCCCTGTGACACAAAATTTACCTAAATAACAAAACAGCATATGTACCCCTGAATTTAAAATAAAAATTTTAAAAAAGAATATTACAGCATTATTTTTTAAAGTGGGTAAAGGACATAAACTCACATTTCTCCAAAGAAGGCATACAAATACCTATAAAGTATATGTAAAAATACTCAACATTGCCAATCATCAGCAAAATGCTAATCAAAACCACAATGAAGTATCATCTTACCCCAGTCAGATTGGCTATTATTAACAGACAATCAATAATAAATGGCAAGGATACAGAGAAAAGGTAACTCTTATACATTGCAGTGGGAATGTAAACTAGTATACCCACTATCAAAAGCAGTAGGGAGATTTCTCAAAAAACTACAACAATTACCAACCAATCTAGCGTTCCATTTCTGGATACTACTGGGTACCCACCCAAAAGAAGAGAAATCAATATATCAAAGAGATATTTGCATTTTCATATTTGTTGCAGCACTATATACAATGGCAAAACTATAAAATCACCCTAAGAAGATGAATAGCTAAGGAAAATTTGGCATATATTTATAATGTAATACCATTTAGCCATAAAAAACAATGAAGTCATGTCATTTGCAGCAACGTAGATAAACTGGAAGTCTTTATCTTAAGTGAAGTAAGCAAGGCACAAAAATGCAGATATCACAAGTTCTCACTAATATGTGGGAGCTGAAATATTTGCTCATATACAGGTAGAGAGTGGAAAGATACACAACAGAGACTGAGAAGGGTCTGAGTGGGAAGAGGAAGAGGATGAATAGAACTAGGTTAAAGGATACAAACATATAGTAAGATAGAAGGAATAAATTTAATGTCTCATAGCAGAATAGGGTAACTATACTTACAAAAATGTGTTGTGTTAGGATGATGGACACCCTAAATACCCTGACCTGATCACCTCACATTATATACGTGTAACAAACTTCTCAAACTTCATAAATTTGTACAAATAAGTAATTTGCACAAATAAAAACACTACATCAGTCAGCCATGTCTACCAACATCCTCTCATAATACTTAAGTCCATTTTCTTTCCTGTTCAAATATAGCATAAGATCAAGGACTCATAAAAAGTAGAAGCTTTATCTCACTCTCTCTCAACAGGACCAAACATAAAAGATGCCAAGACAGAGGTTGAGGGATGCAGAAGAGGCTGAGATGCATCTCTGCTCTCATTCATGATTAGGCTTGGGCCACCTCACAAGTACTTAAGAAATAAATTTATTCTGAATTCTCATTAGACCAGTGGTCAAATACTTTGGTTCAGTAGTTCGGCTTATTGTCCAGTGGAGTGGTCTAAAAGCAATAAATTTGAATGCCTAGCTCTTCAATGACAAGAGAGTTCACTGACAGTACAGACCAGGAGATACTAGTTACTTCCTGATGACATTTATTCTGTGCTTTCAGGTGTGCTTTGTCTATCCTAAGTGCTTAAAGGAGAGAAGAGAGCAGATCTAGAATTCTGTGCCACCCTGGGTAAAATCTGGGATAGGGGTGAATGCTGACAAAAGTACAACCAAGAAATAGAATATTAAAATGTTAAAAATTAGAAAACAGGAGACCTGACTCTTGGGTAGTAAACCAGAAATTAGGTTCCTAAAGGAAATAACAAATAAATAATGAATTGGCAATTATGGTCAAGGGGAGAGAGAGGATACAAAAGAACCATAAGGAATGAGAAGGCATAATTATAAATATGAATGAGATGTTTTACTCCCATTTACAATTGCTACAAAGAGAATGAAATACCTAGGAATACAACTTACAAGAGATGTGAAGGACCTCTTCAAGGGGAACTACAAACCACTGCTCAAGGAAATAAGAGAGGACATCAATAAATGGAAAAAAATGTCCATGCTTATGGATAGGAAGAATCAATATTGTGAAAATGACCATACTGCCCAAAGTAATTTATAGATTCAATGCTATTCCCATCAAGTTACCATTGACTTCCTTCACAGAATTAGAGAAAACTACTTTAAATTTCATATGAAACCAAAAAGGAGCCCATATAGCTAAGACAATCCTAAGCAAAAAGAACAAACCTGGAGGCATCACGTTACCTGACTTCAAACTATACTACAAGGCTACAGTAACTAAAGAAGCATGGTACTGGTACCAAAACAGATATATATAGACCAATGGAACAAAACAGAAGCCTCAGAAATAACACCACATATCTATAACCATCTGATGTCTGAAAACCTGATAAAAAGGAGCAATGGGGAAAGGATTCCCTATTTAATAAATGGTGCTGGGAATACTGGCTAACCATATGCAGAAAACTGAAACTGGACCCCTTCCTTACACCCATTATAAAAAAGAAATGCTTCTTGAGCAGCTTCTTTATGCTGAGACCTATAGCATGCACTGGGAATAGAGCTGGAAATATGACAGATTGCTTGCACTCAAGGAGGCTAGGTTGAAGAAAGGGGCGTCAGATAAACCCAAAGATAATCATTAATTAATTTTAGCTAGTGGTACACCCACACAGATGATAAAATAGAGTAACGTAAGTTGGGGGGGTGGTCCTTATGGCTGCCTTAGGATGGGCAGTGGAAGTCTTTCTGAGGAGGTGACATTTGAATTGAGACCAGCATGAGAAGAGTGATACAAACTGTGCACCTGTTGAAAGAGCCTTCTGGGAAGAGAAAAGACAAAATCTCCAAACTTGCAACAGCTCTGGCACATGAAAGGGGTGGTATTAGTTTTCATGCTGCTGTTAAAGCCATACCCAAGACTTGGAAGAAAAATAGGTTTAATGGACTCACAGTTCCATGTGGTTGGGGAAGCCTCAGAATCATGGCAGAAGGGGAAAGGCACTTCTTACATGGCAGTGGCAAGAGATAATGAGGAAGAAGCAAAACCTGAAACCCCTGATAAAACCATCAGATCTCATGAGACTTATTCACTACCATGAGAACAACATGGGGGAATTATGTGAATGAGAGGTGAATGGAGCTGACATGGGAGAGGAGGGCAGTGGCCAGCTCAGACAGGGCTTCCTAGACAATGGTAGTATGATGTCAGTAGTGGAAAGCCACAGAAACTATATGATTTGACTTTTCAGAGAGACTCTCCAGGCTATTCTCTGGAGGTCAGCCTGAGGGGGCACACAAGAGAAAGTAAAAAGACCCTCTTAGGACTTTGGAACCGTGCTTGCCAGAGAGGGTGGTGGCTACTCCAGGGCTTTGTTAGCAGACCAAAGGAGGAGCATACTTGAGCACAACCTCAGAGTTCTTGTAGAATGAGATCTGTTGGACAATTTCCTAAAAAATATATATATTTTAAAAATGTATCCACACTTATTTTATAACCAGCACTGTATTAAGTCTGTGAAAGATACTGAAAAAATTTAACGTATCCACAATAATTTTATGCCCAGTACTGTATTAAGTCTGAGAAAGATAACAAAAAATTTAATACAAGTTCTGGCTCTGCGGATGCCTACAACCTTGTTGGAGTACAGACTAACTAATGCCTGTGTAGCTAAGATAGTATGTGATGGTGAGGTGGATCAGCAACCAGAACCAAGAAAGAAAGAAGGGAGGAAGCGAGGGAGGGAGGGAAAAAATTAAATACCCCACACTGCCCAGTTACGAAAACATACAGCCTGACACTTCCCCAGAAGGACTGTCTAAAACCTCCACCTTCCCCTACACTGCAATCCAGTTTATATAAAAGTGGGTTGAGTGCTGTCACCACCTGGATTTTCTGGAAGCAGATGATCAGATGGAATTTAGGAGGCAAGATGTTTCTTAGAGAATAACTGAAAGGATGAGGTGGGAAGCAGGGTCACGTAGAAGGAGAAATTGAATTGGGCTGCAGGAGAGGTAAAGCTTCAGCCAACCTAGCAGGGAGTGAACAATGCTCACCACATGGGGCAGAATTGGCCAGGGCTATCTTTCCATCTCCTAGTCACCAGAGCAGATACCGGTTTTCCCGAGAAGGGCATGACCTTAGGAGGGGCAGCTCTCTGAAGCTAAGGCAGTCCTAAAGGAGGTAACTGCTAAGGCAGAAAGGGCTGAATCTGGGCCATGCATTCTATTTCTTCGTGTTTATAACTGGGCAGTAAGGGGAGAAGTGTGAGGATTAGAAGTTCAGTTCTGGAAAACAGTTTTTGGAGTGGCAACCATCCTTTCTCCTCCCCTTCCCCTCACTAATCTATCCTCCTCTTCCTAAAAGAATGACAGTACCCAAGGTCATCTTCCTTCCACAAACTTGGGAACTGGTGGTCTTCTCTTTCCTAAAATGCGCTGAGCTCTGAATTGGCCTGATGCTGCTGTCAAGAGAGACATCAGAACTAAGAGAGAATGTGGCAGGGTTCTCACTATTTGGCTTTCCCAAATGAGTCAAGAAGAGCTTTCCATGGGTCAAGAAGTGGAAACCTGGAATGGTATCTGTGTCTTAAGCTTAATTCTAATTGGTCCATAAAGGGCTAATTGCTTGGGGAAGGTTCTGGACAACAGGAAAATGAGATGGTTCATCTCTGGTCATTGTTGAGGTGAGGAGAAGCCGTTAGCTGGACTTTCTGAAACATAAACTTTTATAGCACCTCTAGGGCCCTCCACAGAACCGACAAATGTGCCCACATGAGTAGGACCACATCTGGATGAGTTCCACCATAAACAAGTCACATTTTAGGAAAGCAGGAGTGTGGTCTTAACAAGTTCAAGGGAAGACAAGGAAGAAAGATGGATCCTCCTATGTTTACACTGCAAAATTTCAAAGGATAAATTTGACATGAACAGAAAACAAATTATTTTAACATTAATGTACATATTCTGGAAAATAAAAAACTTGTATATATGATCAACAACAAAGCAAATAACAAAGCAAAGTAACCTTAGTAAAAGTCATTGGAGGCCAATATTCACAGCATAATGTGGCTTCATGTGTAATGATATAACCAGCGTTGTAAATGGTATTAGAGAACTGCGCATGCAAGCAGACTAACAATGCTTCAATAAAAAGTGGTTCTATAGACTCGTGGCATTATGGAAAATAACAGCCTTGCTCCTTTTATCCCACAGTGGGAGCTATGAAATTAGCTGGAAATAGTACATTTCACAATAGAGAATACTATTATCTAGTCAGTACAACTGCATATGTAAATACCTCTTTTCTAGCCATCCTGTCTAAATCATCATTGATAAATCATTCTATCTTATATGTGTCCATGAATTTTATAGTGCATTTTTAATCAAATGGTTAGTCAGGGGCCCCAAAAATATATATTTGCTTAGGATCCTGCATACCCTAGGATCAGGCCCTTAATGTGATTTTTTGACCAATAAATGAAAAAGGTCCCACCTTACCCCAATAGTCACATAATGAAACATCATCTTTAACCTCCTCCCCAGTGCAACAGCAGGGGAATAGGCACACAGAAAGAAAAGGAGAGTGGAGGATTGCAGGACCCCCCATGTATATTCTATAAGCCTTGGTCTACAGATAGATCTTGAAAGAAAGTGACTGAGAAGTTATAGAGTTTGCCTAGGATGAGATTGTTACCTTAGCAGAAGAAAGGCCTCTTCAAAATGCTGGTAACTGCTAGAAAATTAAATCATATAATTATACTTCAATTCTATCACCTGTAGTCTTGGAGGGGATTCCTTGAAATTGAAGATTTGTTTTCTTTTCTATTCTACAAACTAAATACCTAATTTTATGAACAGCCAATATCATTTTGGATGATTGATCCAAATTAAATGTAGAATTTATTCTGAACCTGTTAAGATAATTCCCTTTTAGTCCCCATAAAAATATTAATAAAACAGATGTGTAGCTAGAGACACATGATAGCTAAAAACACCTGTCTGACAGAATTGAGCTCTAAAGAACAACTAAAATCTTAAGGCAATTTTGAAATATGCCATTAGTGTAATCCTTGCCCTGATTTATCTTTGTAGTTCTCTCTTATACTTAGCATAACTAAGGAAATGCTGAAGACTGTTGTGCTCAATGGCTAATAAACATGAATATTTAAAAGAGTTTGATACCAATATTCCTCATAACTTATTACATCACTCTTTTAATGTGTAAAGTGCTGATGACTCAGAATAAAATGTCAGTTATAATAGGCTTATGTATTTAAGGTCTAGAAAATACTTTCACAGAAATGTTTCTTCTATTCCATTGGGTCTAAAAGTGCACTTACAAGAAATAATTCACAGATACCACTAAAGTATAAATAGTTTTCTTCTGTAGGAAGGTGTCAAAATTTGATTAATTTACGTGTAAAAACAACCCCATCCTAAAATATGATTTTATTCTTCAAATCTAAGACAAAGGAAAAAAAATGAGTCTACGTAAAAGCAGACTATAAATGCTAACTATCTGTACCTAACTACCTGTCAACATATTTCCATTAAATATTCAGCTACTCTTATTTGTTATAATGTATTATATGCTCTATACATTGTCTAAGATATTTTTTAACTCTTTGATATAACACACTTTTTAACTCTTTTTTCTATCAATCAGTGTGTGCTAAGAAAATTAGCTAATTAATTTCTTTCACTCAAAGCATACCAACATGAGCAAAGGCAAAGCCCTGAGTTAGTTGTGGTAGATAAGACTATCATAGAGCTTACAACCTGTGAGAGAAAATAGATATCAAACAAGTACTTACAAATATCCTAGAAGTTACAGTACACACTTAGAAATCCAACTGCCCTGGTCATATTCTACCACTCAGTAAACAATGAGCTCTGTCATAAAAAATACGTGTAATAATGGTGCATCCTAGAGTTGTTGCAGGGATTGAATTGGTACATGGTAAGATTCAGTATACATTGAGCATTATATTAAGCATAATAACTATCATGAGAGGAGAAATATAGGACACAATGTAATTTGAATATCAATCCACATAAAATATAGAAACCAAATCCAACTTTTAGAAAACATTCTATAGTCAAAATTAGATGTGTCTATTCTACTTTTGTTCACTGAAACCACTGCTCATACATTATTCATTCATTCATTCAGTATTTTAATGAGATTTTTGCCATGTGACCAGCCTGTGCTAGGGAGGGGGTGGTACAATATAAGAATGGCCCCTGCATTCATGGGGCTTATAGTCTATCCTAGGGAATAATCAAAAGTGACTCACTAACTCATAGACCCCATCAGGCACTTGACTATAAGTGGTAAATTTTGTGAGAAAATAAAATTCTATTTTTCAGAATTATATATTCTAAAATTCACATGCCACTTAGCACTGGCCAGATTGCTTACCTTGAAATGCAACCTTTCACCTTACTTCTCCCACTCACTTACTACTTACAAAATCACTATGAAATTTTTATAAGATAAATCCTGAAAGCTAGGTATTATAGAAGCACTATTAAAAATTCATAATGTGTCATAATTAGACGGTTTATTTACCATTTTACAGAGCTAACATCATTTTAGGGTGGCCAGATGCAGATAATTTCTTCTCTGTGGAGTAGGTACAAACTCAGTGAGGCAAAAAATGTACTCTATTTTTCAAAAGCAAACGCAATTTCTATTTTATTCTTCTCACCTGGTGACAATACAATCAATAAAGACAATTCAGTGTATCCATCAACTTAGGGCCTGTTCAGTGAAGAATGTCAGAATATAAACCATGGAAAAATGGTAGAGGCAATGTAGCACAGTTATAATAGTTCTAGTCTTTGATATTGAAGACTGCTGCTTTCACTCGAGCTAATATTTATTAAATACTCACATGACGGATTTCTGTTATTTCAGCCTGCCCAGTATTTTTCCACCTTCTTGGGAACATCATCCTCATTTTCTCTTAGGAAATGGAGATTGGCTGACCCCACCTCGCAATTTCAATGTAGTCATGCAACCTAGGCTAGTCAAATAAGCCTATCCCATCTTAATGGCAGCAGCAATTAGTTCAGGGACATAACACAAAACAATTCCATGAGAGCCAGCCCTGGCACTTTCAGGGGAGCTATTGGCATAGAAGTGCTTTCTTTTCCCTGGAGTTGCTAATAGTTGCATGTGTGCCTGAAGCTTCTAGCAGCCACCACTCACCTGGATCTTGCCTGATAGATAGCCTGATCTTCCAGAAGTGGAGCCTGGCTGCAAACAAAAGGAGAGAAGGAAAGAACATCTGAGTGCTGATGACTTCTCTATGGAGTGGGTACAAACTTGGTAGGGTAAAAATGCACTCTAGTTCACATAAGTAAATGCAATGTCTATCTTACTATTGTTTTTCCTGGTGACAAAACAATAAATAAAAGACAATTCAGTGTATTAGTCAACTCAAGGCCTGTTCTTAATCCCCTTTCCTTTGGGTTGATTCAAAGGGGACATTTGCTGCTTAACCTCCCTCTGCTTGTGCCCTCTGAGAAATCCATTTCTCCATGGAGTCCCTGTTCTCTGTCTACACAGGTCTCTCTCTGTCCTCTTCGTCTCCACCATGTAGTTGCTCTAGATTCTGCAGTTTTTCTTGACAACCCTAAATCCTCAAGAAAACGCTATATTTCTGACCCAACATGCCACACAAACATTCCCACGCTCTTTGTACGCCTCTTAAGCACTCTGTGACACCACGGTGTACAAACGGTAGTGTGATGAACATAATGTCATGGGTAATAGCAGATGAACCTAATGTCATGAGTATGCTTTCTGCTAAAGCCCCCACATTCCTAAATATGGAATTTTCTAATACATGTTCACGTCAGGACTTGCCCAGGGCCAGGATGCAGCCACCATTTGGGGGATTTTACAGGCATCTAGATTCTCTTGTCCACTCTCTAACTGTTTCTTTCTTCTGAAGCCAAAGGCAGAATAAGTAATTTTAATATTGTGATGTCGTCTTCCCAGATTTCTTTTTTTTATTATTATTATACTTTAAGTTCTGGGGTGCATGTGCAGATTATGCAGGTTTGTTACATAGGTATACATGTGCCATGGTAGTGGTTTGCTGTATTCATCGCCCCATCATCTACATTAGGTATTTCTCCTAATGCTATCCCTTCCCAATCCCCCTACCCTCTGCTATTCCTCCCCTAGCTCCCCACCCCAGATTTCTTTCTTAATGAACATCTTTTGAAACTAAAAAATCTTGTCTAAAGCTTAGTTGATGTTTGAGATCGAACAACATAGTCTATAAGTCTCTAAATACTCCTAAGGCAGTGAGTTGGGGCTCCCTCAACTCATGTCTAAAGTCAAGGACAAGGAGAAAATTGCTGGTAAAGCAAAACAAAACCAGAGATTTGCTTTAAGTTAATCCAGCAAAGGGTGCAGGGAGTTAGGAGTGGGGCGTAGAGAAGCACAAATGAAAAGAGATTAGCTGTTTGTTGAATCTGTGAGATAGCCCATGAATTCATTGTACAGTTCACTACTATTGTACTATTTTCTCTATGTTTTCATTGTTTGAACACATTCACACGGCAAAGATTTTCTTTTAAAATAAATGGAAAAACCAGTTAGTATCAAAATATTACCCAATTGGGCAATGATGTTCAGGAATTAGGTAATAGAGAATTATTAAAGGAAATTAAGTTAAAAAATAGCTTAACTAGATGTGTAATTTTGAAAGAATACCTCTAGGCAGAAAAACTAGAGAGGACACGAGTGTGTGGGCCCAGATAATGGTCAAGTGGTAGTAGTGATAGAGGGAAGGGGGCCAGTGAAGACAATGTCCCTTGAATAGGGAAGGTAACAAAAAAAAAATTCAGTGTTCCTTCTAGGTTTCTGATTGGGTGACTAGGAGAATTTCAGGGCTGTTTGCCAATAGGTAGAGTTCATAGTAGAATTAGGGAAGGAGATATTTGGCTTAAGCCTTGACTTTGCTATGAAATTTTTGAGAGCCTTTGGAGAGTGAGCTAATTCTGGGTCTAGTTTTTGTACATGCTGTGAGAATAATGTGAAATATCTTAAACTGTAAAGCATTATTAAACATAATTATTGTTTTCAAAAAAATGTATAATATGTAACATGACCCCAGTAAATAACCTATAGTGAAACAAAGAATATTAAATAGTCTTGGCTTCTTACCCCTGTTCTTAACATTTTCTCAAATCAGTTTAGAAAGACAAATATATAAGAGAAAAATATAGTAACTACTAATTTTCCTTTACATCAGCAAATTCAAGAGAATAAACTATGTACAGATCAAAGTTGTAATAATACACTTGAACATTTTCAGAGAAAATAATTCAAAATGTAATCTCTAGAAACTCATTGACTTGGATTATCAAATAAAGTATATAAATTTATTTTAGTGATGTGACAAGTTCAAACAGCCAGGAAGAATCAAGATGAGTCTCCAAATTTGAATAGACACAGGGCCATTCATTTCAGCCTAATAACATAGACAGTAAAAAGCCTTCACTCAATATATAGAGTATTCAGGCAGATACCAGCAAGTGAAATTGAGTACTTGCCCATTTCCTTTAAAAGGAAAAAGTAGAAACTAAGAAAATAATTTTCAAGCTATGAAACATTTATTATATAGTATTGAAAGCCAATTTTAACACCTACATTTTTTTTTAACTTCTACTTCAGGGTTAGACCTTAAAATCATTCCATTTCCTTTTGATAATCCTTTTAAGTATCAGACCTCAAAGCTTTTCTCAAGATAAGAGTCCTGTGGTCTAGCTTGCATCGGTCCTTTTTTTTTTTTTTTTTAACAAACTCTCCATTTATCTTCCCTTTAAGTAATGGCTGTTTTTCATAAAGAAATATTGATAATTTATTCCTAGAAGTAAAACCATTTTCCAGCACTGCAAAGAAGAAAGACTCATTTTGTTACACACTCCAGTGTGCTTACATTGATTTAAATTCCCAGCATTCTATTTAAGTCTGACCTCTGTCCGATGCAGCCTTTATTTTTCTCATGTAAGGGGTTTCTGCAGGGGTCTGGAATGCCACCACTGAGAGAGCGTGTCAGCAGCTTTTCTAAGCAAAACGTTGCCAAAAATACAGAAAATAAACATCTTTGAAAAATAGCTGAGTTGAAGTGCTTCCAGATTCAACTCTGAATAACTAAACTCTCTTAAAGCCTGTTAAATATTATAAAAATCAGGTCATTAACTTTACTTCAGCTTGCAGATTGCAACATGACCAGAGAACTCAAAGACAAGTTTTATAGCAGAGCTATTGGTCCTAAAAGAGGACAACCTCTTACAGCCTTTTGGGGGTGAAGAACAGGGAAGAAGCTGAGAACTCAGTGTGGAAGAGCTCTCAGGGGAACATAATGTCGAATTTGGGTTGCCAGGAACTGATAAAGGGCTCAGCACCTAATTAAAGCTGCTTTGCAAACAGCTCCCAAAGCAGAATCAATGACTCTATTTGGAATCCATGATGGGCCTCTGGGGAGTCATCCTAAGCCAAAGACTAAACAGAATGATATCTTGGCCTTTCGGAAAATCTTCACCCTAAAAGATGGCAACTCAAAGAGTGATGAAAATCACAAGTTCTATATTTGAGTCCCAGGACAAGGTCACATTTATCTTATCTGAGCAAGCATATCTTGTTCAACTATCAGGCTAGGAATAAATAAAGCTTAAAAAAATGCTCAAGCCCTAGGGAGAACATAATCAGCTTTTTGCATGGCAAATAAGAGCAGTACAGTGGTTCCTCCATGAAAACGTGCATCCTGAGCAATAATGATGCCCTGTCAATCAAGGCTTCTCTGAATTTTCTTCCAAGGCTCTCAGTGCCAACCAGAAGAAAATTCAAGGTCTCTCTGCAAGGTGTGGATTTGTAAACAACATTTGTGTATATAAGGAGTATCTTACTGTTTTACTATCTTTAAGTCACATTCAGACTTCTAGCTCCAAGTTTCCATGCAGCCCAAATAGCAGGAAATTAATTCTTCATCCATATTTGGCTCTCTCACAGTTTTACCTGCCTCTAAGTCAGTGGTCTCTAACGTTTTAGGCACCAGGGACCAGTTTCTTAGGAATACAGTTTTTCCACAGATGGGGTGGGGTAGAGGTTTTAGGATGAAACTGTTTCGCCTCAGATCATCAGGCATTGGTTAGATTTCTGATAAGGAGTACGCAACCTAGCTCCCTCACATGTGCAGTTCACTATGGGGTTTGTGCTCCCATGAGAATCTAATGCCACTGCTGATCTGAGAGGAGGCTGAGCTCAGGCGTAATGCTCGCTCACCTGCCGCTCACCTCCTGCTGTGCAACCCAGTTCCTAACAGGCCATGGACCAGTACCAGTCTGTGCCATGGCCTGTTAGGAACTTTTGGGGACCCTTGCTCTAAGTGATACAAAAGTACTGAGTTTCTTCAGCAGAGCGAAGGATACAGGAGGGCCACTCTAGTTACAGCTGAGATGCCCAGTAGTATCCTGAAAATCAGTTTATTCTGCTTATCTGGGCCACCCCAGATGAGCAGGCTACATAACTCCCTGCAGAGCTGGGAGACTCCTCTGCACAGGCTTCTCAGATACACATGTTCTCCCAATGGCTTCTTCCAAAGTGAACATACCAGCTCCCATACCGAAGTCTGGGGCTTCCCCTGCTATCTGCTTTCCTCTCTCTCTAGGGACATTTACAGTCTTCTCTTTATAAGCTGAGGCTTTCAGAAAAGATTGAAAGAGATTATGTTCCAGAAGTTCAGGGTTGGGCTCCCTAACGGTAGAGAATACAATGATCCTTATTACCTTATCCCAGCAGAGCTGAAGAGGAGGAAAAGCAAATGCAGCAAGAACAAAACACAAATCAATCTCTCTCTCTCTCATTCTCTCTCTCATTCTCTCTCTCTCTCTCACTCACACACACACACACACACTTCAGTTTTTAAAATACATTAACATTAATATTATTATTCCATTTAACAAATGAAAAAGCTGAGGTTCAAAAATGTTTAGCAGTCTTTTCCATTGACAATGGCGTGTGGCAGGTGAAGACTCCTTCATGACTCCATGGGGCCCAGGTCTGTCTAAATCTAAAGTTCATGTTTCTAAAACTGCTTCTGTCAGAAGCTAAAAATGGTCATTATTTCAGAGGATGACTCGTAGGACAGAAATCATTATTTAATAAAGAAATTAGGTGCTTAGCAGGGTAATATTAACAGGCAGATGCTGATGATGGCAGGAAGATAAACTGTCTAGAGAGCTGTTATTCTTTGTCATTCTTCTTTCTCCAAATTAAGACAGAAAGCACTTGAAGCCCAGGGAGATAGCTAGGGGTGAGAATTTCTTCTTTCTCCAAAGTAAGATATAGGCTCAGGGAGAAAGTTAGGGACCAGAATTTCCATTTATTATGTGTTTTCTTAATTATCTATTCCTGGGTAATAAATCAGTCGAAAACTTAGTGGCTTAAAACAACAAATATGATGGCCCACGGTTTCTGTGGGTCAGGAATCTGGGTGTGATTTGGTGAGGTGCCTCTTGCTTCAACATCTCTCCTGAGGTTGTGGTCAGGCTGTCAGCTGGGCGGCCATCATCTCAGGGCTCAACTGAGGCTGCAGTTTCCTAGTTCACTCCCATAGCTGCTGCAGATTCAGCTCCCCATGGGTGTTGAACTGAGAGCCTCAGTTGCTTTATAGGCATCTCCACTGTGCAGCTCACAGCAAGGTATCAGGTTTTCATTGTTTTTGTTTTTTCAAATGAGTAAAAGAGAGAGTGGAAGAGAAAGCAGGAAGGAGAGAGCAAGATGGAAACCACAGTCTTTTTAGAACTTACTCTTGGAAATATCCCTTATTTTTGCCGTGTGTTATTCTTTAGAAGCAATTTTCTAGACACAATCCATATGGAAGAGGAGGGGATTACACAAGGGATTGAATACCAGGAGGAAGGAATCATTGGTGGAATCTTAGAGGCTGCCTACCACATTCATTTATGTTGATGAGATTGGTTACTGGGATGAGCAGTCAGACTGGTTGGGTTCACATCTCAGCTTTATATTTGCTAGTTATGGGATCTTCAGCAAATTACTGTACTTTGTTCCTCAGTTTCTTCATCTGTAAAATGAAACTGTTAATATTAAATGTACTTATTCTCAAGGACTTAATGCGGATTAAATTACAAATAAATGATTTTTTAAAAAACTAGAATAGTGCCTGGCACATGGTAGGCATTCAAGGAATGTTAGCTAGCATTGTAGTAATAATTCTATCAGATATGAAATATCTTGTCTAGCTTATGTACATTCAAAAGAGAAGGCTTTTATTTTTACTTATGAAAATAATGTGGCATAAATGAAGTGGTCACAAAGGCAGCCAAAGCCACAACCATTCTTCAAGAAACTGGAAAACTTTTCTTATGTTGGCACTGACCATTTTTGTGGACATAGTAGCATTGTAAAAAACTAAGGTATACCCTAAGGAAGTGAAGTACTTCATTACATTATCACTTTCATATCTATCTCATATCCCAATTTCATCAATATCCTACTGCCCAAATGAGAATATTTGCTGCCCACTGAAGAATGAATTATGGGCTTATTTGGCTAATGTTGCTCTGCCAGTTGACTCTCTGGTGTCAAGTTTTCCTCGGCCTTCCTTCATTGTAGACCCCACCAGCTTTACACACACAGACCCACCCACAGACACACAGAGATACAGACTCAGGCTCACACAGAGATAGAGACTCAGACAATTTCCTGGATATAAATCTTAATTACACTTGAAAACTAAACTAACTGGAATTTTATAGAAATAAACATGTTCAAATAGTGACCAATAAACATGTTCAAATAATGAGATTTTTTCCTAAAACTCCTCCTATAGTTCCCAACTTGGTAAATGGCATTCATCATTTCCATCTGCCCAGATACTCAAACCAAAACTGAGAAGCCACCAGGTCTTCCCTCCTCCTCACTTTTCCCATCTGGTTCCTCCCTTTTTTCTATGCAGTCCCTGGAGTACTTCATTCTACCCCAAGTGCAGCTGCCTTAATTTAAGCTCCCATCAATGTTCATCATTAGAGTGAGGCATTGAAATTAACTTTGGCCTTTAGGAATGAGCCTAGATTTGAAATTAGTCTGAACCAAGGAACTGCGGCAACGTTTCCATCAGGAAAGGGACTGCACACAGTGACTCTGCATAGCAAGAAGAGTGTAAAAGCGCACCTTGTCCCTTTACTCTCTCAACTCTCAATTGCTTATCAGAAACAAACTTAAATAGCAAATCAACTCATATGTACCATTGCTCCGAAACGAAATCTTTCATAAAAGCTGAAACAATGCCCCTACATGCTAGCAGTAAAAGAAAAGACATCACAACTCTTGCAATGCCCCAAGGCCAGAGTGAATCCCTTTCGGAACTGAGGAATGCTTCTCACTTCACTACAGTGACTCATCTCACTTTGTCACCATGGGTAAATATTCCCATCAATCACAAAGGTCTTCATGAAAATCATCTGCAACTTTCATCTCTACCAGGTCAGACATAGTCCCTGGAGCCAAGCTGGGCCAGAGACTATGAAGCCCTTTCCATCTCCTTTTTTTCCCCTCTCTCTCTCTCTCCTGGGACTAGCCCAAAACATCCTTCCTGAAGGAAGCTTTCTCATTGTTTTCTGCAAAGAGATTCCTGGTAGTGGGGTGAAGAAAGGATCATCCATTCATGATTTTACCATTTGCAGCTAAACTATGAATTCCAGTTCAGATTCAGCTGGAGTACTCTCCTGGCAAAGAGATATCTTGAAATATAAAGGCATTAAACTGAGAAGGGTAGTATATCCAAATGCTATTATCCATTTAACACTGAGAGTATCTGGAAAACAGCAAGGTCCTCACAGACTGGGACTTGGATACATTTTATAGAAGTTTATAGAAGTAAACCCCTGATCAGGCAGCAGTGTTCAAAGAAATCATTGGCAGATTTAGCTTCAGAGTAAGAAATTCTAGGTTGCCAAGGAGTAACATGAGGACTCCTGGCTGTTTGATTCCAATTATTTCTGGATGAAGAGGACAGTGTTTTTTCATTGGCCCACAGAGGGGAACCTCAAGATCAGTCTCTGCAGCTGGGCCAAGTTCCATAACTCATACCCATTCTGGTCTCAGTCAGGTTCCAGGGACCTCTCCCCTTCCCTAATACCTGTTCTGCATTTGCCATGCACAGATAATTCTGACTTTATCTCAAGCCATCAGATAGGACAGGATCTTTTTAAAACATGGACCACAACAAATAAAGACAAAAAAAAAAAAAAAAACAAAAACCAGTAACTCTCTATCATAGAACACTGAGCATCAAACACATTCTTAGAAGTCAGATAATCCAAACTTTTTGCAGTTATATAAATTTTGAACATCCATAATAAGGCATCATTTATTTTTTTCTTTCTTTTTTTTAATTGTACTTTAGGTTCTGGGGTACATGTGCAGATTATGCAGGATTGTTGCATAGGTACACACATGGCAATGCGGTTCACTGTCTCCATCCCCCGTCACCTACATCTGGCATTTCTCCCCATGTTATCCCTCCCCGACCTCCCCACCCCCCCAACTGTCCCTCCCTTGCGCCCCCCAACAGACCCCAGTGTGTGATGCTCCCCTCCCTGTGTCCATGTGTTCTCATTGTTCAACACCCGCCTATGAGTGAGAACATGCAGTGTTTGATTTTCTGTTCTTGTGTCAGTTTGCTGAGAATTATGGTTTCCAGATTCATCCATGTCCCTACAAAGGACACAAACTCGTTTTTTATGGCTGCATAGTATTCCATGGTGTATATGTGTGCCACATTTTCCTTTTCCAGTCTATCATCAATGGGCATTTGGGTTAGTTCCAGGTCTTTGTTGTTGTAAACAGTGCCGCTATGAACATATGTGTGCATATGTCTTTATAAAAGAATGATTTGTAATCCTTTAGGTATATACCCAGTAATGGGATTGCTAGGTCAAATGGAATTTTTATTTCTAAGTCCATGAGGAAGCACCACACTGTTTTCCACAATGGTTGAACTAGTTTACACTCCCACCAACAGTGTAAAAGTGTTCGTATCTCTCCACATCCTCTCCAGCATCTGTTGTCTCCAGATATTTTAATGATTGCCATTCTCACTGGCATGAGGTGGTATCTAAATGTGGTTTTCATTTGCATTTCTCTAATAATCAGATGATGAGCATTTTTCATGTTTGTTGGCCTCATATATGTCTCCTTTTGAAAAGTGTCTCTTCATATCTTTCTCCCACTTTTGGATGGGTTTGTTTTTTTCTTGTAAATCTGTTTTAGGTCTTTGTAGATTCTGGATATTAGCCCTTTGTCAGATGGATAGATTGCAAAAACTTTTTTCCATTCTGTTGGTTGCCGGTTTACTCTAATGATTGTTTCTTTTGCTGTACAGAAGCTCTGGAGTTTGATTAGGTCCCATTTGTCTATTTTGGCTTTTGTTGCCAATGCTTTTGGTCCTTTAGTCATGAAGTCCTTTCCTATGCCTATGTCCTGAATGGTTTTGCCTAGGTTTTCTTCTAGGGTTTTTATGGTGTTAGGTCTTATGTTTAAGTCTTTAATCCATCTGGAGTTAATTTTAGTGTAAAGTGTCAGGAACGGGGTCCAGATTCTGCTTTCTGCACACTGCTAGCCAGTATTCCCTGTTTAATAAGTAACAGGGAATCGTTTCCCCATTGCTTGTTTTTGTCCGGTTTGTCAAAGGTCAGATAATTGTAGATGTGTGGCGTTGCCTCCAGGGCCTCTGTTCTGTTCCATTGGTTTATCTCTCTGTTTTGGTACCAGTACCATGCTGTTTTGATTACTGTAGCCTTGTAGTATAGTTTGAAATTAGGTAGTATGATGCCTCCAGCTTTGTTCTTTTTGCTTAGGATTGTCTTGGCTGTGCAGGCTCTCTTTTGGTTCCATATGAAGTTTAAGGTGGTTTTTTCCAGTTCTGTGAGGAAGGTCATTGGTAGCTTGATGGGGATTGTATATTTAGAAGACCATATCATCTCAGCCCAAAACCTCCTTAAACTGATAAGCAACATCCGCAAAGTCTCAGGATACAAAATCAATGTGAAGAAATCATAAGCATTTCTATACACCAATAGCAGACTAACAGAGAGCCAAATCATGAGCAATCTCCCATTCACAATTGCTACAAAGAGAATAAAATACCTAGGAATACAACTAACAAAGGATGTAAAGGACCTCTTCAAGGAGAAATACAAACCACTGCTCAATGAAATAAGAGAGGACACAAACAGATGGGAAAACATTCCATGCTCATGGTTAGGAAGTATCAATATTGTGAAAATGGTCATACTGCCCAAAGTAACTCATAGATTCTATGCTATCCCCATCAAGCTACCT
>CAUYLG010078517.1:0-77956 GCA_963573385.1 Cacajao melanocephalus | reverse complement strand
TCCATCCACCTTGACCTCTCAAAGTACTGGGGTTGCAGGTGTGAGCCACCGCACCCAGCCTATTTAGGTATTTCTTAAGGTATATATCTCCCGAGGATTCTTACTTTTTGTGGTCCTTAAGTACCATAAGCACTGCTGGAGCTTAGCCAATAAAATGATTTCTTTTCTTTTTTTTTTTTTTTTTGAGACAAAGTCTCATTCTGTCGCCAGGCACCAGGCGGCAACCTCCGCCTCCCGGGTTCAAGCAATTCTCCTGCCTCAGACTCCCAAGTAGCTGGGACTACAGGCGTACGCCACCACGCCCAGCTAATTTTTTTGTATCTTTAGTAGAGACAGGGTTTCACCACGTTGGCCAGAATGGTCTCGATCTCTTGACCTCGTGATCCACCCACCTCGGCCTCCCAAAGTGCTGGGATTACAGGCGTGAGCCACTGCACCCAGCCATGATTTCTTATAAAAAAAAAAATAAATAACTGTGGCCAGGTGCAGTGGCTCACGCCAATCATCACACCTGCATGACACTCCAGCCTGGATGACAACAGCGAAACTTCATCTCAAAAAATAAAATGAAATAAAATAAAAAGAGAAAGACATTATTAAAAACCTTCTAATTGTACTGTTTGTGAGAAATAGAAAAAAAAGAGAAAGAAACAGATATAGGAGAAGGTTGGAGAATATGCAAGATCACCTATTATGCACAAAGGAGAAAAGAAATGAAATCTAACTACAAGAATGGAGCATTGTCCTCATTACCACATTTATTCCCTTTCAAGAATAAACTCAGGTCAGGCTCAGTGGCTCACACCTTGCTATTCATGAGGCTGAGGCAGGAGACTTCGCTTGATGCCAGCAGGTAGAGGTTGCAGTGAGCCAAGATCATGCCACTGCCCTCCAGCCTGGGCAACAGAATAAGACACTGTCTCAAAATAATAATAATAATAATAATAATGATAAACTCACCTCCCCAATATTTTAAAGACTGATTTATGGCCAGGTGCAGTTGCTCACTGCTATAATCCCAGCACCTGGGGAGGCCAAGGCAGGCAGATTACCTGAGGTTCGGGAGTTTGAGACCAGCCTGACCAACATGGAGAAACCTCATCTCTACCAAAAATACAAAATTAGCCAGGCATGGTGGCGCATGCCTGTAATCCCAGCTACTTAGGAAGCTGAGGCAGGAGAATCACTTGAACCTGGGAAGCAAAGGTTGTGGTGAGCTGAGATCGCACCATTGCACTCCAACCTGAGCAACAAGAGCGAAATTCTATCTCAAAAAAAAAAAGACTGATTTATTCCAGTGTTTCTTGAGAATTTACTTA
Source organism: Cacajao melanocephalus (assembly GCA_963573385.1). Taxonomy (NCBI): domain Eukaryota; kingdom Metazoa; phylum Chordata; class Mammalia; order Primates; family Pitheciidae; genus Cacajao; species Cacajao melanocephalus. Next base: position 76,637 of record CAUYLG010078517.1, on the reverse strand, counting down.
GTGCAGGTATTGTGTGTGTGAAAAAAACAAAAACATGCCCTTACAGACTAGTAACGAAGTTATGGAAGAGGGTCATTAAATAAATAAAAATAGCATGATCATGTCCTTAAAAACATTAGAAGCATGTATATCAGCGTGCCTTCCTAGGCACACCAAGGAGTACAATCATCATTAATGTGCTCCAGACTTACATAAATTTACAATCTAATGGAAGAGAAAGGTATATACAAAGATACAAATGTATGACAAATGTCTATACATGAAGTATTTGGAATAATGTAAATGTGTTTGAAATATTTCAAAAATAGTAAAATCAAATCCTTGTTTAATGATAGTATTCAACTTTATGTCCACGTTATTATCTACAGTTATATTTTAGGAAAAATGACAAAGATGAGTGTACCCAAATTTATGTTATAATAAGGATCTATTGAATTTCTAAACAGTATTAAAATGTAACTACCTTATCTCGCTAATCTTTTTTCTTTTTTTTTAGTCGTCTTGCTCTGTTACCCAGGCTGGAGTGCAGTGGTGCAATCTTGGCTCACTGCAACCTCTGCCTCCTGGGTTCAAGCGATTCTCCTGCCTCAGCCTCCCAAGTAGCTGGAATTAACAGGCACCCGCCACGCTGCCCAGCTAATTTTTATATTTTTGGTAGGAACGGGGTTTCACTATGTTAGCTAGGCTGATCTCGAATTCCTGACCTCAGGTGACCTACCTGCCTCGGCATCCCAAAGTGCTGGGATTACAGGCATGAGCCACCATACCCAGCCTCTATGTATCTAATCTATTCATCTATTTAATTTAGCTATATAACCCCCCCACCCAAAAAAAAGAAACCAAAAACCAGCCAGGCACGGTGGCTCACACCTTTTATCCCAGCACTTTCGGAGGCCCAGGTGGGCAGATCTCTTGAGCCCAGGAGTTCAAGACCAGCCTGGTCAACATGGCAAAACATCGTCTCTACTAAAAATACAAAAATTATCTGGGCATGTTGGCGCACCACTTATAATCCCAGCTATTAGAGTGGCTGAGCCATGAGAAACACTTGAAAGGTTGCAGTGAGCTGAAATCGCACCACTGCATTCCAGCCAAGGTAAAAGGGTGAGACTCTGTCTCGGAAAAAAAAAGAAAAAGAAAAGTAAAAGAAGAGAAGAGGAAAAAGCAAAGAGGAAAAAAACCACACAAAAAAATTATCTGTCTAATCTACCTCTCTATGGAACTGTGATCTCCCTACGTTGCCCAGGGTGGTCTCAAACTCCTGGGCTCAAGCAATCCTCCTGCTTTGGCCTCCCAAAGTTAAACTGTAACTTTGGGAGGTTGCTCGCTGCAACCTCAACCTCCTGGACTCAAGCAATCCTCTCATCTCAGCCTCTTGATTAGCTGGGACCACAAGTGTGTGCCAATATCCCCAGCTAATTTTTTTTATCTTTAGTAAATATGGGGTTTCACCACATTGGCCAGGCTGATCTTGAACTCCTGGGCTCAGGCAATCCACCTGCCTCAGCCTCCCAAAATGCTGGGATTACAAGCATGAGCCACTGGGCCCAGCCAACTGTAACTTTTTAAAAACTACATGCTAATTGCTATTTAACTGTCTCAAACCATTCTACCATCACAACCTACTTAAAATATTAAAACAATTAGATTATTCACATTTTTTCTACTTGTAAAAATAAAAGCAAATTAAAAAGGAAGATAATTACCTTAAATGCCAAATACCAATCATTCTCCTTGGATGCCTTATTTCCAGCTCTATTTTTATAAACTTCAACTCTATACTGACGAACCAGAAGAAGATCTTTTACAAAAGATTCAAAATTCATTTTACTAAGCACAACACTCTGCAGATTCTTTGCTCCTTAAAAATAAAATAAAATATACATTATAGATTTGAGATATTAAGTATTCAAGTCCTGTATTAGTTGGATTTCATGCTGCTGATAAAGACATACCCGAGACTGGGAAGAAAAACAGGGTTACTGGACTTATAGTTCCACATGGCTGGGGAGGCCTCACAATCATGGCAGAAGGCAAAGAGGAAAAAGTCACATCTCACATGAATGGCAGCAGGCAAAGAGAAAGAGCTTGTAGGCCAGGCGCGGTGGCTCATGCCTGTAATCCTAGCACTTTGGGAAGCCAAGGCAGGCGGATCACCTGAGGTCGGGAGTTCAAGACCAGCCTGACCAACATGGAGAAACCCTGTCTCTAAAAAATAAAAATAAAAAAATTTTTTTAAAAAGAGAAACAGCTTGTGCAGGGAGATTTCCATGTTTAAAACATCAGATCTTGTGAGACTTGCTCACTATCAGTACAACAGTACGGGAAAGACCCATCCCCATGATTCAATTATCTCCCACTGGGTCCCTCCCACTACACATGAAAATTCAAGATGAGAATTGGGTGGGGTCATAGCCAAACCATCTCATGTCGCCCCAGCCCCTCCCAAATCTAATGTCCTCACATTTCAAAACCAATCATGTCTCCCCAACAGTCCCCCAAAGTCTTAACTCATTTCAGCATTAACTCAAAATTCCACAGTCCAAAGTCTCATCCAAGACAAAACAAGTCTCTTCCACCTATGAGCCTGTCAAACCAAAAGCAAGTTAGTTACTTCCCAGACACAATGAGGTGCAGGCATTGGGTAAATACAGCCATTCCAAATTGGAGAAACTGACCAAAACAAAGGGGCTACAGGCCCCATGCCAGTCCAAAATCCAGCATGGCAGTCAAATATTAAAGTTCCAAAATTACCTGCTATGACTCTGTCTCACATCCAGGTCACGCTGATGCAAGAGGTGGGCTACCACTGCCTTGGACGGCTCTGCCCCTGTGGCTTTGCAGAGTACAGCACCCCTCCTGGCTGCTTTCATGGGATGGCGTTAAGTGTCTGCAGCATTTCCAGGCACATGGTGCAAGCTGTTGATGGAGCTACCATTCTGGGGTCTGGAGAACAACAGCCCTCTTTTCATAGCTCCACTAGGCAGTGCCCCAGTAGGAACTCTGTGTGGGGGCTCTGATCCCACATTTCCCTTCTACATTGCCCTAGCAGAGATATCCAATGCATTCTCCATCCCTGCAGCAAACTTCTGCCTGGACATGCAGGCATTTCCACACATCCTTTGAAACCTAGGCAGAAGTTCCCAAACCTCAGTTATTGACTTCTGTGCTGCTAAAGGGTGCTGTGACTTGGGTTCTGTTAAAAGCATTCAGTTTGAAAAAGGAAACAGAGAATAAAAGTTTGGAAAATTTGCAGCCAGACAATGTGATAGAAAAGAAAATTCCACCGGGCACGGTGGCTCACACCTGTAATCCTAGCACTTTGGGAAGCTGAGGTGGGTAGATCACTTGAGGTCAGGAATTCGAGACCAGCCTGACCAACATGGTGAAACCCTGTCTTTACTGAAAATACAAAAATTAGCCGGGTGTAGTGGCGGGTGACTATAATCCCAGCTACTGAGGCTGAGGCAGGAGAATTACTCGAACCCAGGAGGTGGAGGTTGCAGTTAGTCGAGACCGTACCTGCACTCCAGCCTGGGCACCAAGAGTGAAACTCCATTTCAAACAACAACAAACATTTTAAAACATGCAAAAAAAAAAATTCCATTTTCTAAGGAGAAACTCAAGTTAGCAGCAGAAATTTGTATAAATAATGAGGAGTCCAATGTTAATCCCCAAGACAATGGGAAAAAGGTCTCTAGGGCATGTCAGAAGTCTTCATGGCTTCCCCTCTCATCACAGGCCCAGAGGCCTAGGAGGAAAAAGTAGTTTCACAGGCCAGCCCAGGGTCCCCATGCTGTGTGCTGCCTAGGGACTTGGTGCCCTGCATCCCAGCAGGCTCAACACCACCTGGAAGCTGCCAAGGCTTGGGGCTTGCACCCTCTGAAGCTATGGCCTGAGCTCTATGTTGGCCCCTTTCAGCTATGACTGGAGACATGGGGACTCATATTTTTTTGTATACAATGTTGTTCATGATTATTGCTATAGTATATTATTTGAATAAATCGCAATTTATTTATGCATTCTACTGCTGGTTGGCATTTGCATAGCTTCCAACTTAGGCCTATGTATAATCTTGTATATGTCTTTTGGGGAACATATATGCACACATTTCTGCTGGGCATATACTCCAGAGTATTCCACTGCTAAAGAGAACTGCTGGGTCAGCTGGGTGTGGTGATGCATGCCTATAGTCCCAGCTACTCAGGAGACTCAGGGCAGGAGGATGGCTTGAGCCCAGGAGTTCAAGGCTGCAGTGAGCTATGATATCATGCCACTGTAGTACAGCTTTGCTGATAAAGCGAGAACCAATGTTTTAAAAAGAGGGGGGAAATGCCCTTGATTATTCTTTTAAAAAGTTAAAACAGAGAAATGACACTTTAAAAAACCACTGGGTCATGGGATATGTGTATGTTCAATTTTTCTTTTCTTTTTTTTTTTTTTTTGAGACAAGGTCTGCCATTTAGTATGTATCATATCCCTAGAAAAAGAATCCCAGGATTGGCCCAGGTGTGGTGGCTCATGCCTGTAACCCCAGCACTTTGGGAGGTGGGCAGAACACCAGAGATCAGGAGTTCAAGACCAAAACCTGGCCAACATGGTGAAACCCAGTCTCTACTAAAAGTACAAAAACTAGCCGGGCATGGTGGTGGGTGCCTGTAATACCAGCTACTCAGGAGGCTGAGGCAGGAGAATCACTTGAACCTGGAAAGCAGAGGTGCAGTTAGCCAAGATCGTGTCATTGCACTCCAGCCTGGGCAACAAGAGCGAAACTCCATCTCAAGAAAAAATAGAATCCCAGGATTTTCCCATTCTATGTGTTTTCATCTTTGCTTCTTCCTGGTCTATGATGCCAGCTGAGGTTGTCAGTACTGTGAAACCAAACTGGGTGCAGCAGCTTACACCTATAATCTCACCACTTTGGGAGGCTGAGGCAGGAGGATCTTTGAGCCCAGGAGTTCAAGACCAGCCTGGGCAACATGGCAAGACTTCATTTCTGCCAAAAAAAATTATGAAAATAAATACATTATTTTTAAAAGCTGGCTAGATGGGATCAGACTGTACTGCCATTTTTCTAGATCTTTTGGGTTGCACATCAAATCTGGGGTTGATCACTCCATACTTGTTATACTGCCAAAGAGGTTCACAGCCCTGTGATCATCAGTGATTTCAAATTCACCAATGTAACCATGCTTCATCATCATTTAGAGACTGGACAATGACTCTGAAGCAGTCTTTTCAGCATTGCTGATGCAGCCAGGACATTCATGAGCACCATTATGGTGGTACAGAAAGCTGTGTGTTCAACTTTAATAGATACTGCCCAACAGTTTGCCAAGGTGGTTGTACTGATTTATACTCCCACCAGCGAAGTATGGGTGCTGCAGGTATTCCACATCCTGCCAACTCTTGGCATTTTCCATCATTTTTGCATTTTAGTGATGCTAGTGGTAAAGCAGTGGTATCACACTGTAGTTTTAATTTGCATTTCCCTGATGACTAACAAAGTTAAGGCCCTTCTAATTTTAATACATTTATTGAACATTTAAATATCTTCTTTTGCTGGTACTTTCTTTACATTGAATTGTAGGAATTCTTTATATATTTATGAGGATTTTTATGAATATACTATCCAATTGCTTTCTAGAAAATCAGTACCTCTTCCAGAAGTATACAATATTACTTCACTATACTCTTGCTAACACTACAATTTTATAATCTGAGCCTATGTTAAGATTCAAATCCAGAATAAGAATGGTTTTCAGGCCGGGTGCAGTGGCTCACGCCTGTATTCCCAGCACTTTGGGAGGCTGAGGCAGGCAAATGCCCTCCTGAGGTCAGGAGTTTGACACCAGCCTGATCAACATGGAGAAACCCCGTCTCTACTAAAAATACAAAATTAGCTGGGCATGGTGGCTACTCAGAAGGCTGAGGCAGGAGAATTGCTTAAACCCAGGAGGTGGAGGTTGCGGTGGGCCAAGATCATGCCATTGGACTCCAGCCTGGGCAACAAGAGCCAAACTCTGTCTCAAAAAAAAAAAAAAAATGGTTTTCAGGCACTTCATTTCACAAACCAGCCAGCCAGCAATATTTCACAAACAAAAACCAAAAGTTGGGTACCAACTCAGGATTGCCAACATTTTCATTTACCAGGTAAGGAAATTCAATAAAACCACCTATATATAATATAACCATAATTTCACAATTTTTTTTTTTTTTTGAGACAGGGTTTCACTCTGTCACCCAGGCTGGAATGTATCACCACTCACTACAGGCTTGACCTGCTGGGCTCAAGCAACTGTCCCACCTCGGCCTCCCAAACTCCTGGGCGTGAGCCACCTCACCCAGCCAAAATGATTATTTTAACACCAAAACACTAGTAAGTGCAAGCTGGGCGCGGTGGCTCATGCCTGTAATCCTAGCACTTTGGGACGCTGAGGCGGGTGGATCACGAGGTCAAGAGATCGAGACCATCCTCACCAACATGGTGAAACCCCGTCTCTACTAAAAATGCAAAAATTAGCTGAATGTGGTGGTACACGCCTGTAGTCCCAGCTACTCAGGAGGTGCAAGAATTGAACCCAGGAGGCAGAGGTTGCAGTGAGCCGGCTGCACTCCAGCCTGGCAACAGAGAGAGACTCCATCTCAAAAAAAATAAAAAATAAAAAAAACAAAACAAAAAAACTAGTAAGTACATGCAATGCCCACCAGGTTCCATTAAGCATTCAGACTCAGAAGATCACCATACATGTGGCCATCAGTCTACTCAGAAATAACTTGCCAGATGGGCAGCATCACACATTCCTCTTAGCATACAGCCACTGTCCAGTTAGCATCCACAAAGCCCTTCTGCCCAGGACAGCTCAGGCACAAGGAGCAGAATTCCTATTAGTGGTGCCAAGTGGTGCCTTAGCTTAGAAGGCTCATGCTCCTAGGAGCCAGTACCTTCTGCACCATGCCATAGGCAGTTTCCAAGGACCCAAAGGGAACATACCCTTCATTTTATTATTATTACTTGAGACAGAAACTCGCTCTGTCGCCAGGCTGGAGTGCAGTGGAGCAATCTCGGCTCACTGCATCCTCTGACTCCCTGTTTCAAGCGATTCTCCTGCTTCAGTCTCCCAAGTAGCTGGGATTAGGCACACACCACCACGCCCAGCTAATACTTGTATTTTTAGTAGAGACGGGGTTTCACCATGTTGGCCAGAATGGTCTTGATCTCCTGACCTCGTGACCTGCCTGCCTTGGCCTCCCAAAGTGCAGGGATTACAGACATGAGCCACTGCGCCCAGCCCATATCCATTATTAAAGACACTACATTTAGACAGTTCAAACTAGGGGATCCTCGTCAGGTGTTTATAGTTCAATCTGGAGTCATTTTTATAAGCAATGCTGCCTATCAGGTTTCCAGGAGAACAGGGAAGCAAAGGAAAGTTTTGTTAACCCTTTACCCACATGGCATAATATTTAAAAGAAAAATTCCAGCCAGGCATGGTGGCTCACGCCTGTAATCCTAGCACTTTGGGAGGCCGAGATGGGTGGATTGTCTGAACTCAGGAGTTCAAGATCTGCCTGGGCAACACAGTGAAACCCCGTCTCTACTAAAATATAAAAATTAGCTGGGGTGGCAACGCATCTGTAATCCCAGCTACTCAGGAGGTTGAGGCAGAAGAATAGCTTGAACCTAGGAGGCGGAGGTTGCAGTGAGCCAAGAAGGCACCACTGTACTCCAGCCTGGGCGACAGAGCAAGACTCCATCTCCAAAGAATAAATAAAAAGAAAAGAAAAATTCCTTCGAAGAAAGAAGTATTGGCAACCTTACATCAACATTTATTATAAAAAATCCTTGGTTACATTCACCTTAAACAGTTCATCAGCCTTTGGGAACCATGGTACATTTTTTGGTTTTGAGACCCTCTCTTTTTTACTTTGGTTAATTTCTGGTAACAAATTACCAAACGTTTTATAACTATCATAATAAGCAGATAAATATTAGGACAATCTTTACTTAAAATGTGCCCTTGGCATAAGGCTGTAACATAAAAAATAGATACGCTTTTTGCGTGTGGATGCTGCCGAGGGAGCATCATTAAAGTCTCTCTTCTCCCTGCCAATATCTAAGTCAGAGTCTCCTCAAAAACCTGAACAGCGGAGGAAGCTCTTCATTGCAGGGTTGAGCTTTGAAACAACCAATAAAGGCCTGAAGAGCCATTCTGAGCAATGGGGAACACTCACAGACTGTGTGGTAAAGAGAGGTCCAAATACCAAACGCTCCTGGGGTTTTGGGTTTGTCACCTATGCCACCGTGGAGGAGGTGGATGCAGCCATGAATGCAATGCCACACAAGCTGGATGGAAGAGTTGTAGAACCAAAGAGAGCTGTCTCAAGAGAAGATTCTCAAAGACCAGGTGCCCATTTAACTGTGAAAAAGATATTTGTTGGTGGCATTAAAGAAGATACACTGAAGGCCAGGTGCAGTGGCTCACGCCTATAATCCCAGCACTTTGGGAGGCCAAGGTGGGTGAATCACCAGAGGTCTGGAGTTCAAGACCAGCCTGGCCATCATAGTGAAACCCCACCTCTACTAAAAATACAAAAAATATATATATATTAGCTGGGCATGGTGGCACATGCCTGTAGTCCCAGCTACTCGGGAGGCTGAGGCAGGAGAATAACTTGAACCCGGGAGGCAGAGGTTACAGCGAGGCGAGATCGAGCCACTGCACTTTAGCCTGACAACAGAGCAAAACTCCATCTCAAAAGAAAAAAAAAAAGAAAAAATATCATACCATGAATGGCTGCAATTGTTAAGTTAGGAAAGCCCTGTCAAAGCAAAGATGGCTAGTGATGGCCGGGCACAGTGGCTCATGCCTGTAATCTCAGACTTTGGGAGCTGAGGTGGGCAAACTGACTGAGGTCAGGAGTTTGAGACCAACCTGGCTAACATGGTGAAACCCCATCTCTACTAAAAATACAAAAATTAGCTGGGTATGGTTACACACACCTATAGTCCCAGCTATTTGGGAGGCAGGAGAATCGTTTGAACCCAGGAGCGGAGGTTGCAACGAGCTAAGATCACAACGATGCACTCCAGCCTGGACGACAGAGCAAGACTCCATCTCCAAAAAAATAAAAATAAAAATAAAGAGAGAGAGAGATGGCTAGAGCTTCATTCAGCCAAAGCGGCCAAAGTTGTTCTGGAAACTTTGATGGTGGTCGTGGAGATGGTTTCAGTGAAAATGACAACTTTGGTCGTGGAGGAAACTTCAGTGGTCACAGTAGCTTTGATGACAGCCACGGAGGTGGTGGATGTGGTAGCAATGGGATGGCTATAATGGATTTGGTAATGATGGAAGCAATTTTGGAGGTCGTGGAAGCTAGAATGATTTTGGCAATTACAACAATCAGTCTTCAAATTTTGGACCCATAAAGGGAGGAAACTTTGGAGGCAGAAGCTCTGGCCCCTATAGTGGTATAGGCCAATACTCTGCCAAGCCACGAAACCAAGGTGGCTATAGCAGTGGCAGAAGATTTTAATTAGGAAACAAAGCTTAGCAGGAGAGGAGAGCCAGAAGTGACAGGGAAGCTACAGGTTACAACAGATTTGTGAACTCAGCCAAGCACAGTGGTGGCAGGACCTAGCTGCTACAAAGAAGACATGTTTTAGACAAATACTTATGTGTATGGACAAAAAACTCTAGGACTATATTTGTGACTAATTGTATAACAGGTTATTTTAGTTTCTGTTCTGTGGAAAGTGTAAAGCGTTCCAACAAAGGGTTTTAATGTAGATTTTTTGTTTTTTGCACCCATGCTGTTGATTGCTAAATATTAATAGTCTGATCGTGACACTGAATAAATGTCTTTAAAAAAAATAGATCCTGGCCGGGCAAAGTGGCTCACGCCTGTAATCCAAGCACTTTGGAGGCCAAGGCGGGCGGATCACTGAGGTCGGGAGTTCAAGACCAGCCTGACCAACATGGTGAAACCCCGTCTTTAAAAAAAAAAAAAAAGAAATAAGAAATAAAATAAAATAGATCCTTGGGAATAACTAACATTTCCTTACTAACTTCTTTGACAAGTTTAACTCATCTTTAAAAATTTTCAACATGAGGCCGGGCATGGCGGCTCACGCCTGTAATTGCAGCACTTTGGGAGGCCGAGCCGGGCGGATCACAGGGTCAGGAGTTCGAGACCATCCTGACCAACATGGTGAAACACCATCTCCACTAAAAATACAAAAATTAGCCGGGTGTGGTGGCGCATGCCTGTAATCCCAGCTACTTAGGAGGCTGAGGCAGGAGAACTGCTTGAACCCGGGAGGCAGAGGTTTCAGTGAGCCGAGATGGCACCACTGCACTCCAGCCTGACAGACGACAGAGCAAGACTCTGTCTCAAAAAAAAAAAAAAAAACACAAAACTTTTTACATCACTTTAAATATTAAGACTATTCTAAACTGAATACAAAAATAAGAAAGCCACGCGTGCTAGCCTTGAGTAGCGTAATTCATGTAACTTTAAATTAGATAGCAACTTACAACATCATAATTAAGCGACTTGCAACTATTGCTGGCTTGCCTTTTCTTTTTTTTCTTTTTCTTTTTTTTTTGAGACGGAGTCTCACTCTGTTGCCAGCCTGGAGTGCAGTGGTGGGATCTCGACTCACTGCAACCTGCGTCTCCTGCGTTCAAGCAATTCTCTGCCTCAGCCTCCCCAGTAGCTAGGATTACAGGTTCCTGCTACCACACCCAGATAATTTTTGCATTTTTAGTAGAGACGGGGTGTCACTATCTTGGCCAGGCTCATCCTGAACTCCTGACCTCATGATCCACCCACCTCGGCCTCCTACCAAGTGCTGGGATTACAGGTGTAAACCACGGCGCCCGGCCTGCTGGCTTGTCTTAACTGGTCCTACACCTCTACTCTTTCCCTTTTCTAAGCCAGCCTCTACACTTACAGCTAAAATGATCCAACACACCACTGGATGCTTACTTAAAAATCTTCAGACTTTTCATTGCCTACAGCATAAAATTCCAACAGCTCAACACAACCTGAAAAGTCTTTTGTTATCTAACCCCCACCCCCCTAGGCCAGTCTCCTCACCTTCCTTTTCTACACCAGTGATGCCAGTCTACCTCTTTTCAAGCCCTCTCCCTAGCAAACTCCTAGTCCCCCAAGACTCAACATGGACTTTGGCGTCTCATAATGCCCTTTCGGACGTCTCCAGTCTTTGGCGATCCTTCCTCGGTGCCTCTTGCAACTTCTTACAAGCTCACCTCCATGAGCCTCCAACTTGAATTGTAATTATTTCTGCCTTGCTCTGCAATAGTGATCTCTATGAAAGTGGAGATATTTCTTTTTCATCTAGTGTCCATAACCCTGCCTGACACGTTTCTATCTAACGAATGAAACATTTTTCATCAGGAGCATCGCATTTGCACTAGTCCTCTAGTCAGGACTAAAACCCACAACTCTACTCCTCCTAGGATGCTCTTTTCATTAGCATAACTACGTAGCTGCAAGAAAGCGCAAAGAAAACAGGGAGAAAAGAGGTCAACTAAGCCTATCCAGAATATCTGGCCCACATAGGGTGAGACATTTGTAACTTTCCAGGGAGAGATGATGCTGGATAGATGGGGCCGGGTGACGGAGGGCACTGAATGCTGAGCTGAAGCAGATAGCGTCCATGACTAGCCCAAGGTCACACGTTAATAAGCGAGGGGCAGGGACCTGATCCCAAGAAGCCCAGCTCGAGTCCGCTGGTCCTGACCACTTCATCATACTGCCCCTCAACAGCGCTCCATTACCAGCCTCTTAGCTGGACCAGCGATATAAATAGGAGTGTCGTGGGGGCAGAATTGCGTGGGTGGCATAAAAGGGTCTCCCAAACCCCCCTCCACTTTAAATCTCACTCCTGACTGCCGTTTGTAATAACAGACTCTGGCCATGTATGTAATGAGCGCTACAGGACTAAGGCGAGGTATGCGACGGCTGGAAAATGAACTAGAACAATGCATTAAAACGCCTGGCACGACGTAAACACTCCGTGATCTCAAGTTCAGATCCGGGGCAGCTGGAGAGGCACGGGGTTCAGGGCTGAGGGGGCGTCCCTCCGGGGCCAGGCAGAGGCTGGGGAAGGCGGAATCCCCACGAGCGCCCGGGCACCAACGTCCCGCCCCCATGCCAGAGAGGCTGTTCGCCGCCCACTTTCCGAGGCGGGAATGGAGTCGCGCCACATGCCCCGGGTCACTCCCCAGCATTCGCCGTCCCTGCCCTCACCTGCCGGCCCCATGTACTTGATCACCCCCTGGGTCTTGAACACTTCCCGGGCCGCCAGAAGCGCGTCCTCGCCGTGCACCGTATAGAAGTCGCCCCGGTCGAAAAGGCGCACCGTAGTGGTTGGCTTTTCTGGCATGCCTTGAAAGAAGCGCACGAAGCCGACCTCGGCCGCGCTCTCCAGCTGCAGAGTCTCCTTCGGCTGCACCGCCATGTCGGAACCTCCTCACCGCCTGGCTGAAGGAACCGCGCGACCCCGCACCCACTAAGCTGTTTCCCGCCTCCCCTCCCTCGTCCCCCGAGCGGCGTCCGGCCTCGGCGACCACACCCAATCAGCATCCAGCGCTGTGTTTCGGTGGGTGGGAGTCCGCTGCGGCAGCCAATCATAAGCGGACGCGGCCCAGCTTCCCGCGCACGCTGAGGACTCTAGCTACTGCGCATGCTTGCGCCTCATGCGCAGACCCGCAGACGCGGATCCTTAGCGGAGATCAATTTTCCTAGTTTTCTCAGCGGCAAGGTTTGGACGCCCTGAGTGGGTGGTTACAAGGGTGTATGCAGCCACCAGGTGAGAGATTTCTGGCAAGTATTGAGCTAGTGGTGTGCCCGGAAGCATGGGAGTAACAGCGGAAGGAAACTTGAAAACAAAAGACTAGCCTTCCTCCTCCTCCCAGTATTTTGTTCAAACATGTGCCCCCCTCCAACTGCCTCCCTTTTTATTTTTAAGCAAATTGCCAACATCGGGATTCCGGGTTTATTCTACACAGTCTCCTTAGTGCTGCCTATTAGCCATATTATCGTTCATCCACTCGTTGATGATTCACTCATTAAAAAATATTTAAATGGCCCGCTATGCCTCAGAGTGTTCTTGGCTCTGAGGATCGCCAGTAAAAAGAAAAATCACTGTCTTTGTTCTGCTTACATTCTAATATGAGAAGGTTCAGATAATGAATATAGCAAGTAAATGAAATGGTGCGTTACAAGATAAGCGTTTATGGCTGGGCGCGGTAGCTCAAGCCTGTAATCCCAGCACTTGGCGAGGCCGAGGTGGGCGGATCACTTGAGCCCGGAAGATCGACACCACGCTGGGCAACATGGTGAAACCCAAGCCTGTGATCCCAAAAACTGGCGGGGGCTGAGACGAGAGGATCACCTGAACCCTAGAGGTCGAGGCTACGCGAGCGGTAAATTGTGCCACTGCACTCCAGCCTGGGCGGTAGAGTAAAGACCCTGTCCGGAAAAATACAAAATAAAATAAATAAAAAGAAGACAAGCGTTTGACGCCGGGCGTGGTAGCACATGCCATAATCCGAGTACTTTGGGAGCCCGAAGCCGGAGGATTGAGTCCAGCAGGTCGAGTCTGCAGGCAGCTATGTTCACGCCAGCGCACTGCAGCTGGAGCAACAGAGCGAGAGACCTGGTCTTGGTGGGACGGGGAGGAGATCAGTTAAGGAAGAGGAAAGTTGACATTTTAAAATCTTAGCAAACGCCAGTCGCGGTTGCTCACGCCTGTAATTCCAACACATTGGGAGACCGCGGAGGGTGGATCACCTGAGGGTCAGGAGTTCGAAACCAGCCTGGCCAACATGGCGAAACCCCAGCTCTACTAAAAATACAAAAATTTGCCGGGCATGGTGGTGCATGCCTGTAATCACAGCTACTCGAGAGGCTGAGGCAGGAGAATCGCTTGAACCCAGGAGGTGGAGGTAGCAGGCAGTGAGCCAAGATCATGCCACTGCACTCCATCATAGGCGACAGAGGGAGACTGTTCTCAAAAAATAAATAAATAAAATGTTAGCAAACACCTGAAGGAGCTCAGGATCCATCCTGCAAAATCAACTCTTAGAAAAGGTTTTTGCATTCCCAAGTTTAGTTTACCCTTCCCCCATGGAAGTGGCTTCAAAACCTAATTCAGCAGCAGAATCACCCTGAAGCAGCGGCGCAGGGTGGGGAGGGGGGAGTGGTATTCCTGTGCCCCACCCACACATAATGGGTCTTAATTTCTGGAGTCAGGGCCTTGGAATCTTTTTTTTATTTTTTCCTGGCTCTGTCACCAGGCTGGAGTGCAGTGGCACGATCTCGGCTCATTGCAACCTCCACCTCTCAGGTTCAGGCAATTCTCCTGCCTCAGCCTCCCAAGTAGCTAGGATTACAGGCACGGGCCACCACACCTAGCAAACTTGTATTTTCAGTAGAGACGGGGTTTCACCATGTTGGCCAGTATGGTCTTGATCTCTTGACCCTTGTGATCCGCCCACCTCAGCCTCCCAAAGTGCTAGGATTACAGGCGTGAGCCACCAAGCCCAGTCTGGAATCATTTTTGAAAGCTCCCTGGATGTTCCTGACAATCAGCTCAATTTAGAAATCTCTGGCCTGGCCGGGTGCGGTGGCTCACGCCTGTAATCCCAGCACTTTGGGAGGCCGAGGTGGGCGGATCACCTGAGGTCAGGAGTTCGAGACCCGCCTGGCCAACGTGGAGAAACCCCATCTCTAAAAAAATAAAATAAAATAAAAATAAAAAAAAGAGATCTCTGGCCTACTGGTTAAAATTCAAATACCTGGCCGGGCACCAGATCACAGAGACAGTAAGTGATAGATCTAGAATCCAGTTTTCCTCCATATTCTGTATGCTTAACTGTCTGTGTGCTTACAGAATCTGGAGCAAAGCTGTATTCTGAGAAAGAAGATATGTTTCCAACCTGAGTTTTTTTATTTTATTTATTTTATTATTTTTTATTTTTTTGAGACACAGTCTCACTTTGTCTCCCAGGCTGGAGTGCAGTGGTACAATCTTGGCTGACTGCAACTTCTGCCCCCTCCCGGGTTCAAGCAGTTCTCCTACCTCAGCCTCTCAAATAGCTGCTACCACAGGTGCACACCACCACACCCAGCTAATTTTTGTAATTTTAGTAGAGATGGGGTGTCACCATGTTGGCCAGAATGGTCACGATCTCCTGACCTCGTGATCCACCTGCCTCAGCCTCCCAAGTACTGGGATTACAGGCGATAAATTCTTATTTAAAGTATATCAGGCTGAGACTGGGCGCAGTGGCTCACCTCTGTAATCCAAGCATTTTAGAAGGCCAAGGTGGGTGGATCCTTTGAGGTCAGGAGATCAAGACAAGCCTGGCCAACATGGTGAAACCCCGTTTCTACTGAAAATACAAAAATTAGGCCAGGTGCAGTGGCTCACGCCTATAATCCCAGCACTTTGGGAGGCCAAGGTGGCTACATCATGAGGTCAGGAGTTCAAGACCAGCCTGGCCAAAATGGTGAAACCTGTCTCTACTGAAAATAACAAAAATTAGCTGGACACGGTGGCAGGCGCCTGTAATCCCAGCTACTCAGGAGGCTGAGGCAGGAGAATCGCTTAAACCTGAGTGGCAGAGGTTACAGTGAGCCAAGAGTGTGCCACTGAACTCCAGTCTGGGTAACAGAGTGAGACTCCGTCTCAAAAAAAAAAAAAAAAAAAATTAACTGGCATGGTGGTGCATGCTTGTAATCCCAGCTACTTGGGAAGCTGACGCAGGATGCCACTGCACTACAGGCAGGGTGAGGGAGCAAGACTCTGTCTCAAAAATAAATAAATAAATACTTTTTTTTTTGAGACAAAGTTTCACTGTTGTTGTCCAGGCTGGAGTGCAGTGTCGAGATCTTGGTTGACTACAACCCCGCCTCCCAGGTTCAAGCGATTCCCCTGCCTCAGCCTCCCAAGTAACTGGGACTACAGGCACACGCCACCACGCCCAGCTAATTTTTGGTTTTTGTTTTTGAGACAGAGTTTCGATCTTGTTGCCCAGGCTTGCGTGCAATGGTGCAATCTTGGCCCATCACAACCTCCACCTCCCGGGTTCAAGCAATTCTCCTGCCTCAGCCTCCTGAGTGGCTGGGATTACAGGCATGCACTACCACATCCAGCTAATTTTGTATTTTTAATAGAGATGGGGTTTCTCCATGTTGGTCAGGCTGGTCTCAAACTCCCAACCGCAGGTGATCCACCTCAGCCTCCAAAAGTGCTAGGATTACAGGCATGAGCCACCGTGCCTGGCCTAATTTTTGTATTTTTAGTAGAGACGGGGTTTTACCGTGTTGGCTAGGAAGATCTCAATCTCTTGCCCTGGTGATCCACCTGCCTTGCCTTCCAAAGTGCTGAGATTACAGGCATGAGTCATCACACCCAGCTATTTATGGGTTTGTTTAACCAAGAGGTGGAATATTCATGAAAATTTCTGGAAAAAGGTGAAGATTTCGTGGAACTGTGGTGCCACCCATTTTTACACCAAATATACTTGGAACTCTCATGGGGCCAAAGGGGTGTGACTGAGTATGTTAATGAGAGAATAATGAGGTCCCAGGTGAAGCCTAGGTTGAATCCAGTGCCACATTGGGTCCAGTAAGTCCTACCCAGCTTGGCCCACATCCTGGTTCTCAGGGTCTAATCAGCCTCTGGCTTATGCAGCTATTTCAAGTTTCCTTTTTGCTAGTCATGTGAAACACCTGCTTAGAATTTTCTTTTTTGTTTTTGAGAAAAAGTCTTGCTCTGTTTCCTAGGCTGGAGTACAGGGGCTCAATTTCAGCTCACTGCAACTTCTACCTGCCGGGTTCAAGCAATTATCCTGCCTCAGCCTCCTGAGTAGCTGGGATTATAGGTGTGTGTCACGACGCCGGGCTAATTTTTGTATTTTCAGTAAAGATGGGGTTTCATCTTAAACCACATCTGGCTGATCTCAAACTCCTGACCTCAGGCGATCCTCCTGCCTGGGCCTCCCACAGAGCTGGGATTACAGGTGTGAGCCACCATGACCTGCTTCCCGCCTGGAATTTTCTATTCTCCCACAACCACCCTGTATTATTCATGCCTCAGTTGTCTTACAGAAATTTTATATACTTTCTAGTTCCACATGGGAAACTGAATTTCTGAAAATAACAGGGATTTTGCAAAAATATAACTGGAAGACATAGCATCCTTGATAGAATCCAATAAAATTATCACCCAAACATGGCTCTTTTAAATATTCTCCTGTGTTTTCCAGATTCACTACAATGATTTTTTTTTTTCTTTTCAAGACAGTCTCGCTCTGTCACCCAGGCTGGAGTATAGTGGTGTCATCTCAGCTCATTCCAACCTCTACTTCCTGGGTTCAAGCAATTCTCCCACCTCAGCCTCCCGAGTAGCTGGGACTACAGGCCCATGTCACTGTGCCCAGCTAATTTTTCTATTTTTTGTAGAGACAAGGTCCCTATGTTGTCCAGGATGGCCTCGAACTCCTGAGCTCAAGCCGTCCACCCACCTCAGCCTCCCAAAGTGCTGGGATTACAGGCGTGAGCCACCACACCGAGCCCAGTGATTATTTTTTATGCTCAAAATAAGTATTGGGCAAAACAGCAAATGTACCTGACAAAGAGGCTCTTCATAATTGATAATTCATATTTTAAGCCAGGGTGTCCAATATTTTGTCTTTCCTGGGCTGCAATAGCTGATGAGCTTAAAGAATAAAAAGTCTGGCTCACTTCAGTAATCCCAGCACTTTGGGAGGCAGAGGTGGGCAGATCACCTGAGGTCAGGAGTTCAATATTAGCCAGTTCAGGTCAACTTGGTGAAATACTGTCTCTACTAAAAATACAAAAATTAGCTGAACGCAGTGGTAGGCACCTGTAATCCCGGCTACTCGGGAGGCTGAGGCAGGAAGAACTGCTTGAACCCTGGAATCCCTACTAAAACTACAAAAATTAGCCAGCCTCGGTGGCAGGTGCCTGTATTCCCAGCTACTGGGGAGGCTGAGGCAGGAGAATCACTTGAACCCGGGTGGCAGAGGTTGCAGTGAGCTGAGATCACACCACTGCACTCCAGCCTGAGCAACAAAGACTCCATCTCAAAAATAATAATATTTCACTGTACGGTTGTATCACATTTTATTTCTTCATCAGTTGGTAGGCATTTGTTATTTCCACTCTTTGGCCATTATGAATAATGCTGCTGTGAACATTTGGGTACAAGTTTGTATGTGGACATATGTTTTTATTGACCTTAGACATATACCTAGAAGTGGAATTGCTGGCTCATATTTTTAATATATGTTTAACTGTAATACATTAAACTACAACCCATATAACTAAGTTTAACATTTTGAGTAACTGCCAATATATTTTCCAAAATGATTGCAACATTTTACTTTCTCATCAGCAGTGTATGAGTGTTCCAACTTTTCTACTGTCTCATCAATGCTTGATATTGTCTGTGTTCTTGATTATTGCTATCCTAGTGTGTGGAAAATAGTATCTTATGTGTTTTGATTTGCATTTCCCTAATGACTAATAATGTTGAGTATCTTTTCATGTTCTCGGTATCTTCTTGGAGAAATTATTTTCATTCATTCCTGCCCTCCCCCAACACCACCCAGTGTTTAAACTGATTTACTGATTTATTTACTTATAATTTTTTTTTTGAGACGGAGTCTCACTCTGTCACACAGGCTGGCATGCAGTGGCAAGATCTTGGCTCACTGCAACCTCTGCCTCCTGGGTTCAAGCTATTCTTCTACCTCAGCCTCCTGAGTAGTTAGTATTACAGGTGTGCACCACCACACGCAGCTAATTTTTGTATTTTAGTAGAGACGGAGTTTCACCAGGTTGGTCTCGAACTCCTGACCTCAAGTGATCTGCCCACCTCAGCCTCCCAAAGTGCTGGGATTAGAGGCATGAGCCACTGCACCCAGCCAAGAAATTATCTTCAAAACTTATACCTGATAATAGACTCGTGTATCTAGAATATATACATCTTACATCTTAATACTAGAAAGAGAAAGAACCCAATTTAAAAATGGACAAAACAGCTGCCTCCTCCACCTCCTGGGTTCAAGCGATTCTTGAGCCTCAGCCTCCTGAGTAACTGGGATTACAGGCGCCCACCACCACACTCAGCTAATTTTTTGTATTTTTATTAGAGATAGGGTTTCACCATGTTGGCCAGGCTGAAATTTTAATAATTTTTTTTGTAGAGACAGGGTCTCACTGTGTTGCCCAGGCCAGTCTCAAACTCCTGGACTCAAGCAATCCTCCTACATTGGGAGGAGGCAATACCAAAGTGCTGGGATTACAGGCGTGAGCCACCATGCCTGGCCCCTCTGTCCTTTTATACTTTTACTTGGGTTCTATCCCACCTTTGCTTATGTTCTTTCTTAGGCTTGGGAAACCTTCAACTTAGTCAGGGCCTAGCAGATCTTTTACAAATCCTTTCACCACTTTAACCTCATCTTTTTCTACTTTCAACACTCACAGCATTTTTGGTAGATATAATTTCACAATTCTTTCCTATTATCCTAAGACATTCCCCTTCTCTCAATAATTCCCACTAAAGGCGGGGTGTGGCAGCTCAAGTCTGTAATCTCAGCACAGAGGCTGAGGCGGGAGGATTGCCTGAGGCCAGGAGTTAAAGATGAGCCTGAGCAACATAACAAGATGCCCTATCTCTAAAAAAATAAAAATTCCCACTGCTTTTAGCCTTCTAACATGTTACCATTCCCATCTCTCTTTTCCCTTATCAAACTTTAGTTATTTTTGAAATGGGGTCTCACTCTGTTACCCAGACTGGAGTGCAGTGGTGCAGTCTTGGCTCACCACAACCACCTGAGATGGGATAATTCCCTTGACCCGCTTTGTGGGCAGGAACTGGAGTGGCTTTCAGCTCACTGCTGGCCACTCCTTGCAAGAGCGAATGTGTGAGCAAGCAAGTGCAGGAACCAGAGCAAACAAACGCTGGAACTGATCGGTCAATCCTGTCTGGTGGGAGCAGGCTCTACACAGCCCCTGCAGCAGCCTCCAAGCCCCTGCCCACCCGGGTTCTTGCTTGGCATCCAGGAAGAATCAGGTCACACGAATGGATTGAAGGGTAGTGTATGCAGAGGATTTTATTGGGTGATGGAAGTGGGATGGGAGCTGGAAAGGGGATGGTGCAGGAAGGTGATCTTTCCCTGAAGCCGAGCCCTCCGAAGTGAGCTGTGTGTCTGTAGTCTCTGACACTCAGTAGCTTCTCTGCTCACTGCTCAGCTGCTTGTGTTGCTCTGCCAGCTGAAGTCTTTTTATGGGCACAGGATAGGGGCGTGGCAGGCCAAAAAGATAACATTCGGGTGGAAAAACGGGATCAGCTGTTCTCACTTACGGCCCCAGTTCCAGGCTTGGGAGTAGGGTTTAGGCGGGAGCCCAGCCATTCTGTTCTGCCTCCCAGGCTTAAGCTATCCTCCCACCTCAGCCTCCCAAGTAGCTGGGACTACAGGAACCCACCACCATGCCTGGCTGTTTTTTTTTCTTGGAGACAGAGTCTCACTCTGTTGCCCAGGCTGGAAGTGCAGTGGCGTGATCTCAACTCATAACCTCTACCTCCCAGGTTCAAGCAATTTTCCTGCCTCAGCCTCTTGAGTAGCTGGGACTACAGGCAAGTGCCACCATGCCTGGCTAATTTTTGTATTTTTAGTAGAGATGGGGTTTCACTTTGTTGGCCAGACTGGTCTTTAACTCCTGATCTCATGATCTGCCCCCTCAGCCTCCCAAAGTGCTAGGATTACAGGCGTGAGCCACCGCGGCCGGCCTAATTTTTTTGTGTTTTAGTAGAGACAAGCTTTTGCCATGTTGGCCAGGCTGGTCTTAAACTCCTGACTTCAGGTTATCCACCCACCTTGGCCTCCCAAAGTGCTGGAATTACAGGCATGAGCCACTGTGCCCGGCCCCTTTCTTATCAAACTTTGAAAGGGGACTAGCCCATTCTGCTTTCAGAATGAACGGTTCAACCTAGAGAGCTTCTGTTCCCTGTCAACCAACCAAAGAGCTTTCTCAAAAAATGACTTATTCAGATCCTTTGTCCATTTTTACTTTTTATTTTTCTATTTGAGACATAGTCTCGCTCTGTTGTGCCCAGGCTGGAGTGCAGCGGTGTGACCCTGGCTCACTGCAACCTCTGCCTCCTGAGTTCAAGCCATTCTCCTGCCTCAGTCTCCCAAGTAGCTGGGATTACAGGTATCTACCACCACACCTGGCTAATTTTTTGTATTTTTTTTAAAATAGAGATGGAGTTTTACTATGTTGTTCAGGCTGGACTCAAACTCCTAACCTCAGGAGCCAACATGGTGAAAGCCTGTCTCTACTAAAAACACAAAAATTAGACAGGTGTGGTGGCGCATGCCTGTAATGCCAACTACTCGGAGGCTGAGGCAAGAGAATCATTTGAACCCAGGAGGCGGAGGTTGCAGTGAGCCGAGATTGCACCATTGCACTCCAGCCTGAGCAACAAGAGTGAAACTCCGTCTCAAAAAAAAAAAAAAAAAAAAAAACTAGTTATGTGAAACACAAATAGTTTACTATAGATCTCAGGAAAAAGGACAGAAATGGAGATGGTGCTTCTGTTCTCATTGAGCCTCACAGACAGTAACAAAGGCAATAGAATGGATGAAATCCTCCAGGAAGAAAAAGGGAGGAAAAATAGGAGGACAAATCTTGAGGACATCAGTATTGCAGAATCAGTAGACGAGGAAAAAAAATCAAGAGATTCATACCAGTGAAGCCAAAGAAAAAAAATAGACAACATACTGGGGTACAGAATGGGGAAGTCATCATGGTGATAAGCTACAGAGAAAGCAAATGATTCAACACAGGTGGAATACAGTCACTGGCATAAGCAGGTCAGTGTTGACCTTAGTAAAAGTAGCTTCGGAAGAGACAGGACAGAGTCTAGAAGGCAGTGTGTTGAAGAGTGTGCCAGTTATTAACTTATTGCTTCTTAGTTTCAAATTCAGGCCAGGCAGGGTGGCTCATGCCTGTAATTCCACCACTTTGGGAGGCCGAAACAGGCAGATCACCTAAGGTCAGGAGTTCAAGACCAGCCTGGCCAACATGGTGAAATCCCTTCTCTATTAAAAATACAAAAAAAAAAAAAAAAAAAAAAAATTAGCCCAGTGTAGTGGTAGGCACCTGTAATCCTAGCTACTTAGGAGGCCGAGGCAGGAGAATCACTTGAACCTGGGAGGTGGAGGTTGCAGTGAGCTGAGATCGCACCATTGCACTCCAGCCTGGACAAGAGTGAAATTCCATCTCAAAAAACAACACACACAGGCCGGGTGTCGTGGATCACGCCTGTAATCCAAGCACTTTGGAGGCCAAGGCAGGTGGATCACCTGAGGTCGGGAGTTCAAGACCAGCCTGACCAACATGGTGAAACCCCATCTTTAAAAAAGTAAAAAATAAATAATTTTAAAAAACACATACACAAAAAAACAAAAAACAAATTCACCCTTTGCACTTCTCTGTGAAAATGGACCTGAAGCTCTATCAGCAGAGGGTGCTGGAGAGGCACTTGAAAAGGAAGGTTTTGTTTCCTAGCTCTGGTGTCCTGGCTTGACAGGCTCCTGCAGCAGCCAGGGCTGCTTCATCATCCGGCTCTTGCAGCGTGGGTGGCTTCTCCAGCACACTTCTGGGCCTGCAGTGGACAGCCAGCAGCCTACCTGAGCATCTGTCCCATGCCCACCTGCTGGGGCAATTTTATAGGCTGCTTTTGGTGTCTGCTGAGACACCTGCCTATGAACAGCTTTCCCCCCTGCATCCTAGAGAAAGGGCCAGCAAACATTTCCAATAAACATTTTACACTCTGTGGTCATTGGATCTGTCACAACTACAACTGACCCTTGAACATAGGTTTGAATTGTGCAGGTCCTTTACACAGATTTTTTTTCAATAAGAGTTCTGTGTATACTGGCCTCCCTACTACCTCCTCCACCTCTTCTGCCTCTGCCACCTGAAGACAGCAAGACCAACCCTTCCTCTTCCTCAGCCTATTCAAGGTGAAAACTGTGAGGATCAAGACCTTTGTGATGATCCACTTCCACTTAATAAAGAATAAATAGGGCCAGGCACAGTGGCTCACGCCTGTAATCCCAGCACTCTGGGAGGCTGAGGCAGGTGGATCACCTGAGGTCAGGAGTTGGAGATCAGCCTGGCCAACATGATGAAATCTCAACTCTACTACAAATACAAAAATAAGCTGGGCATGGTGATGCACATCTGTAGCCCAGCTACTCAGGAAGCTGAGGCAGGGAAAACTGTTTTAACTTGGGAGGCAGAAGTTACAATAAACTGATATTATACCATTGAACTTCAGCCTGGGGGACAGAGCAAGACTCTGTCTCAAAAAAAAAAAAAAAAAAAAAGAAAAGAAAAAGAAACCCTGTCTACTAAAAATACAGAAATTAGTTGAACGTGGTAGTGGACGCCTGCAATCCCAGCTACTCGGGAGGCTGGGGCAGGAGAATTGCTTGAACCCAAGAGACGGAGGTTGCAGTGAGCTCAGATGGTACCACTGCACTCCAGCCTAGGCTACAGAGCGAGACCCTGTCTCAAAAAAAAAAAAAAAAAGACTGGGCACAGTGCTTCATCATGCCTGTAATCCCAGCACTTTGGGAGGCTGAGGCAGATGGATCACGAGGCATGAGGTCAGGAGCTCAAGACCAGCCTGGACAATCTGGTGAAACCCCCATCTCTACTAAAAATACAAAAATTAGTTGGGTGCGGTGGTGGGTGCCTGTAATCCCAGTTACTTGGGAGGCTGAGGCAGAAGAATCGCTTGAACCCAGGAGGCAGAGGTTGCAGTGAGCTGAGGTCACGCCACTGCCCTCAAGCCTGGGCGACAGAGCAAGACTCCGTCTCAAAAAAAAAAAAAAAAAGAAAAAAAGAAGAAATTTGAAATGTCATTCAAACCAAGTTAAGAAATTCAGTTTAAAATGTTTTATTTCATAGCTCATAAAAAAGTTTGTATGTACAAGACTCAAGTAAACAGAAAGGCAGTTTTCAATCATAAATCAGATAGTAGTCTTTCAAACTCTACTGTGGAAGCATATTTAATGCACACATTTGAATGTTATGCATAAATAATTTTAACTATGGAGTCCAAGTTCTGGGTTTTACATTAGATTTGCATACATAAGACACTTGTGGTCAAATTTCAAGATTGGTAAAGCCAATTTCAAGCTGCTTATATTTTGAGTAGAGGTTTCACTATTACAAATATATGATGTTTAACTAACAAATTCGTGACCTTCGAAGATGTCTTCGTTCCATGCATATACATTTGAAATCTGAGTCCATTTGCTATTTCCCTTCTTCTATAATCTTCAAATTATAGTAGTTACGCATTGAGTTCTCTACGCATCTCACCCATCTCCTTTATCTGAAACAGGAAAAAGTATAGAAAAAATTTTTTAAAATAATTTTTCAATCTTTTGTTCATTCTGAAAATAGCATTAAATAAAAATTATTAGAAAGGAAAACAAAATGATTTTTGATTTTTTTCCATATTTATAACATTAAAATAAAAACAGAAAAAACTATATTGCAAGGAAACACATATTTGAGTGCGTCCAAGCTGCTATTTAGAGACAAGATCACCGAAGGGACTAGGGTAAGTCGCAGTTAAGCTAGATCTTTAAGAATAAGATTTTTATTGAGTGCATACTATTTTTAAGGCTAGAAGAAACCAATTTACTTTCTATTATCAATCTTTCATTTTGTATGTGGGGAAACTGAAGTTCAAAATTAGTGTTTGTCTCAGATCACACAATTAGTTACAGGCAAACTGAAATGATAATGACTACTGCTACTCTGTTGAAAAATATGTTCTTATGTGGCAAGCATGGGACCAACAATTTACACCGATTATGTTTAATCCTTGCAACAAGGCCGGGCGCGATAGCTCACGCCTGTAATCCCAGCACTTTAGGAGGCAGAGGCGGGCGGATCACGAGGTCAAGAGATCGAGACCATCCTGGCCAACATGGTAAAACCCCGTCTCTACTAAAAATACAAAAAAATTAGCTGGGTGTGGTAGCACGCGCCTATAGTCCCAGCTACTCGGGAGGCTGAGGCAGGAGAATTGCTTGAACCCAGGAGGCGGAGGTTGCAGTGAGCCGAGGTCGCGCCACTGCACTCCAGCCTAGCGCCTGGTGACGGAGTGAGACTGTCTCAAAAAAAAAAAAAAAAAAATCCTTTCAACAGGTCCAATCTATTTTCCCCATTTTACAGATAAACATGGAGGCTTAAAGAAGTTATATAACTTGCCCAGGCCAAACCCAGGTCTGTACTGCTCTGCACTGCACTACATTGTCATTCTTCCTGTCTGTAACAGTTCAATTCAGGGTTAGTCTTCTAGACTTGTGGTTACCAAATCAAATAAGTCAGATGATCTACTACAGAATGGGAAAAAAATGCTAGAACTTTCTGGTTCTATTTGATTTTTTCCAATATTCCTTTATGTTTCTATTTTTATTACTTGCTAAAATATTAGTAAGTGGCACATACACAAATTTTTTTTAACATTACAAAGATACACAAAAATTGATAGTATATGAAAAATGTTACTGATAAAGTTCAAGGACAAGTGTGTTCATATTCAATTCCAAGGGACTAAAACACACTAACAATCTGACACTTTGATCTCATACTAGTATAGATGACTAGTTAGTACACAATGGATTTATTGTGACAAATTAAGTTCATATTAAATGATTATTTCACTGGCTTAGAGATAATAAATCAGATCATTAGTCAAAATGAGTTTCTCCAATGTGAATCCACTGGAGTATGCCTTTAGAAGATTCTGTTAGATGTTAATGTTTTGTAAAATAAGAACCATAGGCTTCCCATTTTACTCTATGAGGCCGAAATCAATAGGTGGTGATCTGCTGTAGAATTCATGCAAGAAGATTTCGGTAAGAGCATATTCTGACTGTCCCTAAGACCCTAAAGACAACAGTGTAAAGGGACTCCAGTATAACTGAGATGCATCAGTGTGTAGGAAGGTAGAGTGATTAGGAGTAAGAGATTCAGCAGGGCTTTTCTATTTAACTAAGTAAGCCATTTACCTCAGCCTTCTGATACTTTGCCATACTCTTCCTTCTGGAAACAACCTGAGGGGAAGAAAGATGATTATTGTTTTAGGACTGCTACTCAAAGGTTAACCAAATTGACATATATCCTTTTAATGGACATAATTTTGATCTGAAAAAATTAATTTTAACATCTATCCATAAACATTTATTGTTTCTTAAATTAAAATTTTCACACCAGTGCAGTGGCTCATGTCTATAATCCCAGCACTTTGGGAGGCCAAGGCGGGAGGATTATCTGCGGTCAGGAGCATTAGGCCAGCCTGGCCAAGATGGAAAACCCCATCTCTATTAAAAATATAAAAATTATCCAGGCGTAGTGGCACACACCTGTAGTCCCAGCTACTCAGGAGGCTGAGGCACCGGAATCTCCTGAACCCAGGAGGCAGAGGTTGCAGTGAGTGGAGACTGCACCGCTACACTCCAGCCTGGGTGACAGAGCGAGACTCTGGTTCAATAAAATAAAATAGGCTGAACGCGGTGGCTCACGCCTGTAATTGTACCACTTTGCAGGGCCAAAGTACATGGATCACTTGATATCAGGAATTCAAGACCAACCTGGCCAACATGGTGAAACTCCATCTCTACTAAAAATACAAAAATTAGCCAGGAGGCTGGGCGCGGTGGCTCACACCTATAATCCTAGCACTTTGGGAGGCCAAGGTGGGTGGATCACCTGAGGTCAGGAGTTCAAGACCAGCCTGCCCATCATGGTGAAACCCCATCTTAAAAAAAAAAAAAAAATTAGCCAGGCATGGTGGCATGTGCCTATAATCCCAGCTACTCGGGAGGCTGAGGCAGGAGAACAGCTTGAACCTGGAAGGGGGAGATTGCAATGAGCCAAGATCGTGTGCCACTGCACTCCAGCCTGGGCAAGAAAAGGAGACTGTCTCAAAAATAAATAAATAAATAAATAAAACAAAGTAAAATAAAATTTTCACTACTAAACAAACAAACAAAAAGGCCGGGCGTGGTGGCTCACACCTGTAATCCCAGCACTTTGGGAGGCTGAGGTGGGTGGATCATGAGTCAGAAGTTCAAGACCAGCCTGGCCAAGATGGTGAAACCCCATCTCTGTGAAAAACTACAAAAAAATCAGTCAGTTGCAGTGGCTCACACCTGTAATCTCTGCACTTTGGGAGGCTGAGGCGGGCAGATCATGAGGTCAGGAGTTCCAGACCAGCCTGGCCAACATGGTGAAACCATCTCTACTAAAAATACAAAAATTAGCGGGATGTGGTGGCAGAAGCCTGTAATCCCAGCAACTCAAGAAACTGAGGCAGGAGAATCGCTTGAACCTGGGCGGCAGAGATTGCAGTGAGCCAAGATCGCGCCACTGCACTCCAGCCTGGGCAACAGAATGAGACTTTGTCTCAAAAAAAAAAAAAACAAAAAACCATAGATGTACTGCCCAACTCCTTTCCTACTGCTATGCTTTGGAAATGCCACCCTCTCACGCAGTTAGGCAATATGGCCAGTACTGGTGGAGTGAAATAGGAATCCAACTTTTGTTTTCTTCCAGATGGATAGCCAAACATGGTTAACTGAACTGGAAATATAAGTTCCCAAATACCCTCAAACCTATTTCTGAATTCTGTTGTAAGATTTTTTCTTTTTCTTTTTTTGAGACAAAGTCTCACTCTGTTGCCCAGGCTGGAGTGCAGTGGCACGATCTTGGCTCACTCCATCCTCTGCCTCCTGGGTTCAAGTGATTCTCCTGCCTCAGTCTTCTGAGTAGCTGGGACTACAGGCACATGCCACTGCGCCTGGCTAATTTTTTTTTGTATTTTTAGTAGAGGTGGGGTTTCACCATGTTGGTCAGGCTGGTCTCGAACTCCTGACCTTGTGATCTGCCCACCTCAGCCTCCCAAAATGCTGAGATTACAGGCATGAGCCACCAAGCCCAGCCTTTTTTTTTTTTTTTTAAATTCTTTTTTCTGAGATAGAGTCTTGCTCTGTCACCCAGGCTGGAGTGCAACGACAAGATCTTGGCTCACTGTAACCTCCACCTCCCAGGTTTAAGCAATTTTCCTGCCTCAGCCTCCTGAGCAGCTGGGCTGGGATTACAGGTATATGCCACCATGCCCAGCTGATTTTTGTATGTTTAGTGGAGACAGGGTTTCACCATGTTGGCCAGGCTGGTCTTGAACTCCTGACCTCAAGTGATCTGCCCCGCCTCGGCCTCCCAAAATGTTGGGATTACAGCCATGAGCCATCACGCCTGGCCAATGTTAGTAAGATTTCTTGATACTGAAGCATCCTTACATCCCTAAAATAAAGTCTTAATTTCTTCAAGTGATACATTCTTTTGCTAAAGCACTGCTAAACTTAATTTGCTCATCTTTACTTGGAAGTATTGATTCACATGTCACTTTTAACTCTTTTCTATGGCTAACGTTAATTTTGTGTCTGTTGTTCCATCTCATTGAGTGGTTTCAGGGCTCAGGTATTTTGTACTAGGTGTTGAACTGTTTGCAGTGAGAACTGAAAGACACTTGCTACTTAATGGCAATGTTAACTGGCCTGTGAGGTGCATAGCTGCCAAGCTTTTTACAGATTAGTATCCTTTCTTGCTTTGTA
Organism: Cacajao melanocephalus; assembly: GCA_963573385.1. Taxonomy (NCBI): domain Eukaryota; kingdom Metazoa; phylum Chordata; class Mammalia; order Primates; family Pitheciidae; genus Cacajao; species Cacajao melanocephalus. The sequence continues at coordinate 47,862 of CAUYLG010078517.1, read as the reverse complement.
AAATGACTTTTGTAAAAAGAGACCAGAAATACAATAGATTCGTTCACTATAGAAAATTATTAAAAAATGAAGATTTTTTTCCTTTAGTATGTTTTGGAATATGGATGTTACTTTTTCGTATTACTACCTTTTTCCTTTTTTTTTTTTTTTTTTCTTGAGACAGGGTCCTGCTCTGTTGCCAGGCAGGAGTATGGTGGTGTGATCATGGCTCACTGCAGCTTTGACCTCCTGGGCTCAACCAACCCCTCCCACATCAGCCTCCCTAGTAGATGGGACCACAGGTGCAAGCCATCACGTCTGGCTAGTATTTGTATTTTTAGCACAGATGGGGTTTCACCATGTTGCCTAGTCTGGTCTCAAGTGATCCACCTGTCTCAGCCTCCCAAAGTGTGAGCCACCGCACCCAGCCATGATTATTTTTTCTTGAAAAAAATATACCCTTAAATGAAATTTTACTTGTTCTGTACTCACCAGCACAACAATTCCAGCAACAACTGCTAAAACTACAACCACAATAACAGCAATAACACCAGCTTTTAGACCCTGCATTGAGAATTCAGGTGCTTTTTCATCAACATAATAAATTAAAGTTTGACCAGGATCCAGATCCAGTTGTTCCCCATTTACTCTCAAGTCCATTTTCTTAGAAGGATGAAACAAGGATTCACCTTTAACCTGAATTGAAAGACAGAAAAGGAATTAAAAATATTTAAGAAAACCACGCATAGCCACATATAATTACATACAAATTGTATGACAAAAGAACTGCTGCCAAGAATCTTTATGATTTTAGAGATAACAATCTAATCTACTGAAACTTTAAAAAACTGGCCGGGTGAGGTGGCTCATGCCTGTAATCCCAGCACTTTGGGAGGCTGAGGTGGGCAGATCACCTGAGGTCAGTAGCTCAAGTCCAGCCTGACCAACATGGAGAACCCCATCTCTACTAAAAATACAAAATTGGCTGGGTGTGGTGGTGCATGCCTGTAATCCTAGCTGCTCAGGAGGCTGAGGCAGGAGAATTGCCTTGAACCCAGGAGGTGGAGGTTGTGGTGAGCAGAGATCACACCACTGCACTCCAGCCTGGGCAACAAGAGCAAAACTCTGTCTCAAAAAAAAAAAACAAAAACCTGTTTATTCCAGGAACCTTTCAACATACATGAAAGTAGAAAGAGTAGTGCAATAACACCTTGCACCTATCACCCAGATGCAATGACATCAAAACATAGCCCCTTACTTCATCTTTTCTTCCTTTTATCCCTTCACCCCCGTCCACATTACTCTGAAGCAAATCTCGTATTTCAGCAGAACATACCTCAGTATAATAAAGTTTAAATGAAATATTTTCATCACACCAATTACACAGTCTTTTTAAACAGATTCTTATTTGTGTAAATTATAAATATCACAGTGGAGCATATATGCACAAACTAAGTAACTACCAAGTAGATAATAAATAATAATAAATACGATTATAAGAAAGAGGGGAGATATTTTAGGCAGAACAATTTGATAAGAGGCATAAATATACAAATAAGCAAGATGCATGTAAGTGACAGGGAGGACAAAATTAATGGCAGCAGAAAAACCACTTGGTTGATCTATATGTGGAGAAAAAGGTGATGAAATATTTTTAATTTGGCCGGGTGCAGTGGCTCACGCCTGTAATCCCAGCACTTTGGGAGGCCAAGGTGGGTGGATCACTTGAGGTCAGGAGTTTGAAACCAGCCTGGCCAACATGATGAAACCCCATCTCCACTAAAAATATGAAACAACTAGCTGGGCGTGGTGGCACATGCCTGTAATTTCAGCTACTTGGGAGGCTGAGGCAGAAGAACTGCTTGAACCTAGGAGGTGGAGGCTGCAGTGAGCTGATATCGTGCCAATGTAATCCAGCCTGGGCAACAGAGCAAGAATTTTTATAAAAAAAAAAAAAAAAAAAAAAAAAAACAGTAATTCATTGAAGCATGGTAGACTACGTTTCTGAACACAGGAATAGAATAAAGAAGATTATACTCACATCTTTTTCAAAATAGTAAGCCACATCAGCTATGTCCACATCATTCTGAGTTTTTTGAGAAGAATTTTGAACCAGATCAATAGTAATAACATTATTCTCATACTGGGGGAAAAAATGAACACAAATTAATTCTAATATAGTCAAAAACATATGAAAATAACATTATTTGAGAATCAGAATATTCAGTGTTTGATTTTCTGTAATCTACATGTATCGCTGTTCCTTTCCATTAGTGAATAAAGTTTAGCACTAATCAAGAAATCTTTGGGAGGTCTCTAACTCTATCAAAGGGAAATAAGACAGCCACACAACCAAACATAATTACAATGCACAATTTTTTTCTAAGATAATTTTCTTATCTTGAAAAGATTTTAAAACAAGCTATCAAAGTATTTTATTTGAATTAGAACTACTTTAAAACTAAAATACTAAAGAAATGCAATCTAAAGGGCAGTATGCATTTACCATGTTGTTTTTAAAGAGCAAAAAAAATATATTCTTTCTAAAGAGTCTTGAATAAATTCATACTGCCTTCAAAGAGTTCCATCACACTATTCAAGCGTCTTTTTATTTTTTAAACCAGAGTTGAAAGAGTTAAGTAGGGGCTAACTGGTTAAGGATTAGTTCCTTAAAGCACAGACGATGGGAGCTCCAATAACATCCTAAAGTAAATATGCACCAAAAACATTACTTACCAAAAGTAATTTTGGTGCATATTTACTTTAGGATGTTACTAGAGCTCATCCATAGGGACAGCTTCTCCAGGGTAAGAAAATGCAAATGTTTGGCTGGGCACAGTGGCTCACGCCTGTAATCCCAGCACTTTGGGAGGCTGAGATGGGTGGATCAAGAGGTCAGGAGTTCAAGACCAGCCTGGTCAAGATGGTGAAACCCCATCTCTTAAAAAAAAAAAAAAAAAGAAAATCCAAATGTTTTAGGGATAGTAAGAGATACATTTTCTTTAGGGTTAAAACTGGCTTTTCTTTTTTTTTTTTTGAGATAGTCTCACTCTGTCACCCAGGCTAGAGTGTAGTGGCATGATCATCTTGGCTCACTCCAACCTCCACCTCCCAGGTTCAAGTGGTTCTCCTGCCTCAGCCTCCTGAGTAGCTGGGACTATAGGTGCGGGCCACCATGCCTGGCTAATTTTTTGTATTTTATGTAGAGACGGGGTTTCACTGTGTTAGTCAGGCTGGTCTCGATTCCTGACCTTATGATCTGTCTGTCTCAGCCTCCCAAAGTGCTGGGATTACAGGTGAGAGCCACCGTACCTGGCCAAAACTAAGGCTTTTCAAAGGCTACAGAAGGAAAACAACGATAACCGAAAACAATGGGCTAGGCTTGGTGGCTCACACCTGTAATCCCAACACTTTGGGAAGCTGAAGCAGGTAGATCACTTGAGGCCAGGAGTTTGAGACCAGCCTGGCCAATATAAGCAAAACCCTGACTACACTAAAAATATAAAAATTAGCTGGGCATAGTGGCATGTGCCTGTAGTCCCAGCTCCTCGGGAGGCTGAGGCATGAGAATCGCTTGAACCTGGAAGGCAGAGGTTACAGTGAGCTGCAATCTTGCCAGCCTCCTGAGTAGCTGGGACTACAAGCGCACGCCACCACACCCAGCTAATTTTTTTTGTATTTTTAGTAGAGATGGGGTTTCACCATGTTGGCCAGTATGGTCTTGATCTCTTGACCTCGTGATCTGCCCAGCCCCAGCCTCCCAAAGTGCTGGGATTACAGGCATGAGCCACTGCACCCGGCCGAGGCTGTCTTAAACAAACAAACAAAAAAACAACAACAGGAAATTCACATTAAGTACCCAGGATTTGAAACTGTTGCTCCAGTAAGTGCATTTAACCACCACTAAAAGCACTGGCTGTCCTTTACATTCAAATCATACTGTCTCACCAAGTTTCTGCTAAAGCTTACTTATTTAAAAAAATCATACCACAACATTTGTGATAAATTTTTCATCCAGGTGATAACGTGTCGTGATTGCCTCCCGAAGCGCACTGTAAATAATTTAAAATCTGTGTTTAAAAAAGGTTTGTATCACATAACAGTAAGAAGCACTACTCTTTAAGCAGATAGCTCACAGTCTAGAATTGTCATTAAAGTTAAAATTGTTATGCCATTTTGCAACTATCATAATAATTGATTCAGGCTAGAACCATCCACTGATATTAAAACTGCTGGGTGCCAGTTTACTTAGAAAAAGAACATTTACTAAGTATTCAAGTATCTGTCCATAGATTATTTATGAATTACAAAGGGAAATTGGTAACTTCACAGTGGAAAAACCTGGTGGATACCACTTTAACCAAAGTTTACATTACTAGTAAAGGGACAAGCGGACATCATGGAACTCCTGGTGTCAAGTACTACATAGGACACAAGATTGCTTAAGTAGTTTTCCTACCAAAGATGCATAACCTGTCCTTAGTTAAGAAGAAACATCAGACAAATCAAAATTTGAGGGACATTATATAACAACTTGCCCACGCTCTTCAAAAATATCAAGTTCATGGAAGGCAAAGAAAGGTCAAGAAACTGTTTCACATTAATAGAGACTAAAGAGTCATGACAACTAAATATGACACATGATCTTGGATTGGGTCCTGAATCAGAGGGGAAAAATTACTACAAAGGGCAATATTGGGAAAACAGGCACAATGTGATATAATGTTAAATTTCCTAAATTTGATCATTGTATAGTGGTTTATTTAAAAAAAATGTCTTTTGTTCTGAGGAAAAGATACACTAAAGTACTTAGGGGTAAAAGGGCCTGGTGTCTACAGCTTGCTCTCATGTGCTTCTGGGAAAAAATATTTACATGTGCACAGATACAGTGATGTAAAGTACACACACATATTCGTTCACACATACACATAAAAAAGCAAATGTGGCAAAATGTGAATGGTGAATCTGAGTGAAGTATATTACTGGAATCTCTGCTATTCTTGTGACTCTGTTTCAAGTAACTATTTTTCAGAAATATGAAAAAGCATTTAGGCTTGGTTTTTCTAATGGTGTCGGATGGAAGATTTGAGCCACCAATTGTGCAAGAATAATATGATGCATTTAATTGTACTTACGCCTGCAAACTTTGAACATCATAAGGTTTTTCTCTTGCTTTGTGTTTTAGTTCAATGATGATCCAGCTATACAGTAAAAAGACAATGTCAGTTGACTATAACTCAGTGTTTTATACTGTTTTCCTAATAAGCTAATACTAAAATTCTCAAGTAGAGAACTGTAGAATTATAAGAACAGAAAAATAATTTATGCAGTAGATATTCCCATAATTTCTTTCCTTACACATCCTTCATAAAGGACACACCCAGGAGGGAACACCCTTTCTAATACTGACCCTCTGTTCTCTGGACACATACATAAGGACACATGAAGTCAAGGTTTAGCTGGCAGTGTTGTGCCCTGTTCAACTTTAAAGATGAAAAGCCATGAAGAGGACGGGTTCAGTGGCTCACACCTGTAACCCCAGCACCCAAGGGAGTATCGAGGTGGGGAGATTGCCTGAGGTCAGGAGTTCGAGACCAGCCTGGCCAACATGGTGAAACCCCATCTCTACCAAAATACAAAAATTAGTCATGTGTGGTGGCACACGCCTATAGTCCCAGCTACTTTGGAGGCTAAGACAGGAGAGTCGCTTGAACCCAGGAGGCAGAGGTTGCAGTGAGCTGAGATTGTGCCATTCCACTGCACTCCAGCCTGGGTGACAAGAGTGAAACTCGATCTCAAAAAAAAAAAAAAAAAAAAAAAGGTGGGGCATGAAGAGAAAATTGACAATGAGGCTCCAGAAAACCAAATGAAAGTGCCCACTTTGGTCCTGACATCCTTCCCAGTTTCTAGTCCCTTCCAATGAAGTCTTCTTTTGTTTAAGCTAGCCTGAGTGGGTTTCTGATCCTTTTCATTAAACAATCCCTAAAACAAGCATCTCTCACTTTTAAAACACAATCAATGAGCAAATACATAGGTTAAATTACAAACATTTAATACTAATGCAACTATGAAATACTGAATGATGTCAAGATATGAAAAAAAATTATACCTCATATGCTACCATTTATGTAAAAATAATAAAACAGATATATAACAAATTCATCAACTATCTCTAGAAGGTTATAGACTAATCGATGACATCAATTCCATGGAGGACTACTGGGTAGCCAGGGGGACTGGAATGAGAGGGAAGCTTTTCAATGGACACTCTTCTCTTCTGAATTCTAAACCATGAAATCATATTACATAATCAAAAATAAATTTAATTAAATGAATCTGAACAGCATGAAAACAAGTAGTATAGGGAGCCCCACTCACAAGGTTCGCACTCGCTCAGAGCAGGTTATTTCAGTGTCCTTGTCTGTTCTTCTGACCCCAGCGGTGTTCACACACCAGCACGTGGAGGTGCCGTTGCACTGCTTGGCTTTAAACAGCCCGCTCTCATCGCAGTCAGGGTCATAAAGCCCATCGTTGTTCTGGAGGGCCCCTTCAGGTTTTGCTCTTCTCCCAAGTTTTGAGTTAGTAATTTCTGCCTTCATCACCAAACATTTGGAAGCCACTGAAAAAGAAACCTTAATGCCAAACTGAAAAATAACTGGTTTCATGATTACAGGGAAAAAAATATTTAACTCTAAAGCTCCAGGGCCAAAGATTCTTTGAAACTTAAGCGTTCCCACACTTACTTGATAACATAATTCGGATTTGAGCCAATAAAACTCGTTCCAACGCCAGGCACATCAATTTAAAAAGTATTAAGTCAAAATAAAGCTTACAGGCAATAAGGATATTTTACTCACGCTTTGAGCAAATGATGGTATTTTGTGAACCAACTGAAGTACACTGGCATTGACCGTTGCTATTCGTAACGCAGTTTATGGCCAGCTTGTAGTTTTCACAGTGACATTCTAGAAAATTTAAAAAAAAAATCTACTTTAAAATATGGATCTATTAACTCTCATGTCCCAGCTAAGTTATATTCTAATAATAATGCCTCAAGTTACAGGGACACAAAACCTTAAAAAGTGGTCCTGAATATTATATTTTTCAGCTATAGGGTGTTTCCTAAGTGCCTGGCACTTGCTAAAACTTTATACAGACAAATAGTTTAATCTGCATGCATTCCTGTTTCAAATCTTTTTTCAAACAGGGTCTTACTCTGTGGCCCAGGCTGGAACGCAGTGGCATAATCTTGGCTTACTGCAGCTTGGACCTACTGGGCTCAAGTGATCCTCCCATCTCAGCTTCCCAAGTAGCTGTGACTACAGGCACGAACCACCATGCCTAGCTAATGTTTTACTTTTTGTAGAGACAGGGGTTTCGCCATGTTGCCCAGGCTGGTTTCAAACTCCTGGCCTCAAGTAATCCTCCTGACTCAGCCTCCCAAAGTACTGGGATTATAGGCATGAGCCACCATGCCCGGCCTCCTGTTACAATTTTTTTTTTGAGACAGAATCTCACCATCACCCAGGATGGAGTGCAATGGCGTGATCTCGGCTCACTGCAACCTCCGCCTCTTGGGTTCAAGTGATTCTCCTGCCTCAGTCTCCTGAGTAGCTGGGATTATAGGCACACACCATCACGCTTGGCTGATTTTTGTATTTTTAGTAGAGATGGGGTTTCACCATGTGGGTCAGGCTGGTCTTGAACTCCTGACCTCATGATCCGCGCACCCTGGACTCCCAAAGTGCTGGGATTACAGGTGTAAGCCACCACACCTGGCCCCTGTTACAATTTTTTAAAACGAGAACACAGCTCTTCAAACATCATTTATAGCTTTGTCTTTGTGAAACTCCCATTCTTAGCTCCTTCCCCGCTCCTGTCCTGCTAGGTAACACCTGTCAGTCACTGCCCTTTTTTTTTTTTTGAGATGAAGTCTCTCTCTATTACCCAGCCTGGAGTGCACTGGTGCAATCTCTGCTCACTGCAACGTCTGCCTCCCAGGTTCAAGTGATTCTCCTGCCTCAGCTTCCCAAGTAGCTGGGACTACAGGCATCTACCATCACGCCTGGCTAATTTTTGTATTTTTAGTAAAGAGGGGGTTTCAGCATAATGGCCAGGCTGGTCTCGAACTCCTGACCTCCTGACCTGCCCACCTCAGCCTCCAAAAGTGCTGGTATTATAGGTGTGAGCCACTGCACCGGTCCTTTTTTTGTATTTTTTTTTTTAAAGACAGGGTCTCACCATGTTGGTCAGGCTGGTCTTGAACTCCCGACCTCAGGTGATCCACCTGCCTTGGCCTCTAAAGTGCTTGGATTACAGGCGTAGGCCACCGCGCCTGGCCTTTTTGTATTCTTACTAGAGACGGAGATTCACCATGTTGGTCAGGCTGGTCTCGAACTCCTGACCTCAGGTAATCCACTCATCTTGGCCTCCCAAAGTGCTGAGATTTCAAGTGTGAGCCATCACTGCCTCTTTTACAAAAAAATCAACAATTCCAATTCTAGAATCTTCGAATCCTCACCTTCTCTTGCTCTCTCACCCCATTTTATTAAATGAGGGATGTTTCCTTTGGGGCTTAACAGGAATATATTAAATCTTTAAACCATTTTATATCTTGGAAAAATTACAATTTCAACTGCAGTTGGAGTCATCCCTGTGAGTTTCCTAACTAAATTAAATCCCAGTACGTGATTTGGAAAGTGATACTAAGCAGCCCATTCCGGGTTATTGATGTCAGTTTAATAATTTTGTCCTTGACTACCTCAAACGTTCATTTAACTTTGAATTGGCAAGATTAAGTAATTCCTTCTGTCTAGTTAAAAGAGCACAATCATTAAAAACAAAAACTATCTTCTCAGTTCAACTGAAGAGGGGGGAAAAAAAGCTAGTAAGACAAAGCAGAGTTTTTATATTGATCCTTCATAACCCAAGTACCCTAAATTGACTTCAATTTTTCCCTAAGTTATAATCGATATGAACCACCTATAATCTGCCCAACACTAAACTCAATATTGGGGTCACAGAAAGGGAAAATACAGCACTTGTCCTCACAAGTTAAAAAATCTTCTGCAGCCTCGTCCTGTACTTGTTTAAAAGACATTGTTCATCCCTAAGGGGCGTAAAATTTAAAACAGACCAGTCAGGTGCAGATTTTCTGAGCAGAAGCCTGTAGCAGCTACTACCACTTTAAAGAAATGTAACATTAAGTATGTAGTACCAAATTGAAGCTAGAAAAACATGAGTTGACTAAACCGCATTATTTTGAGAGTATCATCACTGAATTTAGGCCATTCCACTGGTGAAATATAAAAGCCCTTCCACAGAGCTTTGGCAAACGCCACTCCACTTCTAGGCGCCATCTTACAAATAAGGTGGGTCACACCTGTAATCCCAACACTTTGGGGAGATGGAGAATGCAGTGAGTTTTAAGTGAGAGAGAGAGAGGAGCGAAAGAGAGGAGAGAGAGAGAGAGGGAGAGGAGAGAGGAGCGAGAGGGAGAGGAGAGAGGAGCGAGAGGGGGGGAGAGGAAAAAGGAGCGAAAGAGAGGAGAGAGAGGAGAGAGGAGCGGTGGAGGGGGGAGAGAGAGCAAGAGAGAAAGAAGCGAAAGAGGAAAGAGAGAGAGAGGAGAGAGGAGCGGGAGAGAGAGAAAGAGAGGAGCGAGAGAGAGAGAGGAGAGAGGAGCGGGGGAGAGAGAGAGAGAGGGAGCGAGAGGGAGAGGAGGGGGGAGAGAGGAGCGGGGGAGAGAGGGGAGCGAGAGCGAGCGAGAGAGAGAGAGGAGAGCGAAAGAGAGAGAGAGGAGCAAGAGAGAGAGGAGAGAAGACCAAGAGAGTGAGAGAGAGGAGCGAGAGAGAGGAGAAGCGAGAGAGAGAGGAGTGAGAGAGAGAGGAGCGAGAGAGAGGAGAGAGAGGAGCGAGAGAGAGGAGTGAGAGAGAGAGAGGAGTGAGAGAGAGAGGGGAGCAAGAGAGAAACAAGAGCGTGAGAGAGAGAGGAGAGAGGGAGAGAGAGAGAGGAGGGAGGGAGAGAGAGGAGGGAGGAGAGAGAGAGAGAGGAGGGAGGGAGAGAGAGAGAGGAGGGAGAGAGAGAGAGGAGGGAGAGAGAAAGAAGCGAGACAGGAGCGAGGGAGGAGAGGAGGGGGAGGGCGAGGGGGGGAGAGCGAGGAGGGGGAGAGCGCGGACGCTGGCGCCTGTAATCCAAGCTACTCCAGAAGATGAGACAGAGTTGCTTGAACCTGGGAGACAGAGGTTGCAGTGAGCCGAGACTGTTCCATCGCACTCCAGCCTGGGCAACAGAGCGTGACTCCGTCTCCAAAATAAATAAATAAATGAAAATACAAATACAAAAATTATCGGGGTGTGGTGGTGGGCGCCAGTGATCCCAGCTACTTGGGAAGCTCGCACCTGTAATCCCCGCACTTTGGGAGGCCAAGGCGGGTGGATCACCTGAGGTCATGTTGACCAGCTTGGTCAACATGGCGACACAGTCTCTGCTAAAAATACAAATTACTAGAGCGTGGTGGTGCATGCGCCTGTAGGCCTAGCTACTCGGGAGGCTGAGGCAGGAGAATCGCCTGAACCCAGGAGTCAGAGGTTGCAGTGAGCCGAGATCACGCCGCTGCATTCCAGCCTGGGAGACGAGCGAAACTCGGTCACTAATAATAATAATAATAAAATAAATAAATAAATACAAAAATTAGCCGGGCGTAAAGGCTAAGGCAGGAGAATGGTCTGAGCCGGGAAGGTAGAGGTTACAGTTCAAGACTGTGCCATTGCACTCCAGCCTGGGCGACAGAGCAAAGCTGTCTCAAATAAGAAAAGAAAATAAAGGAGGACCGGGTGGGAGGAGGAAAAAAAAAAAAGAAAATAAAGAAAGATATATCTAGTTATTAATTATGGGATTCTCAAAATGGTGGGATTGTAGGTTTTTACTCTTCACGGTTATTTTTGCGTTCCCTACAGTAAGCTTGGCATTACTCATACGATCCTCAGAAAAGGTAAAACACCCACACGCCCTGTGTAATCCAGGCCGGCATGCGGCGCGCAGGTGCATAGCGGCCCTGGAGGCCTCTGCGTACGGGCACCTGTCCCCGCCTGAGGCCCACATCCGGGGCCCGCCGTAGAGGACAAGGGCGGGCCAGCTGGTCCCTATCGCAGACACTCCACCAACGGCTCGGGCTGTTATGGAACCCCAAATCCGCCCCGGCCTGAGGAGGTGGGTGCGCCAGGGCGCGAAGCATTGGTTTGGTGGCCGCAGGATTCCTGGACGTGGCCATTCAGTTCCCCGCCTGTCCCCCGCCTCCGCCCCGGGCCATTTCCCTACCGAGGCGAGCAAAGCCGCAAAGTGAGGCTGTTCCTCCGGCCGGTACGAGTGAGGGCCTCCTTGCCGCTTCCTACCGCGCCGAAGGCCGGGGCACGGCCGCGCCGTCTGGTCTCCAGGCTGGAAAGCGCGGCCTCTCGGTGCCCTCCCCATTATCCCCGCCTCGGGGACCGCAGGCCGCTGCCCTCCAGCCCAGCCCAGCCCAACTCCACAACTCCTGCTCCAAGTCCGCGCCTCACCTTCCTCAGCCGCGGCCAAAGTCGCCGTCGCCGCCGCGAGCAGGAGCCCGAACGCAAGGACCTGCGGGGGCGCCATGCTGTGCGCGCGCCGGGAAGAGGGGCGCGGGAAGGGCAGGGGACTCGCGGGAAGGCGTGCGCCGGGAACGAGGCACGAGAAGCCGGCCCGGCGGCGAGAAGCCTGGGGCGCGCCGGTCCGCGTCGGGAGGACCGCGACGAGAGGGTCCTCGGACCGCGCCTAAGGTGCTTGTTCGCCGAAGGACTTGCGTTCAGTGCGCGCGGCGCCAAGAAGCGCAGACCTACCCGACCTGCCGGCCCCGCCTCTCGGCCCCATCGCGGGTCGGCTCACCTCCGGCCGCTGGTGCTGGGTGATGAGTCACCGCCCGGGGGCGGGGAGTGAGTAGCTCCCCTCCCCCAGCCCCGGGGCAATTGTTGGGGCACCGTCCCCTCCGCAGGTGTGCACCCGCGAGCCCCGCCCCGCCCCAGGTGCTTTCTCTCCCTGGCGGGGGCAGGGACCCTTAGTGACCTCCGAGAAGGTTTTAAGATTCTGTGCTGAGACTTCTTTTACCTGGAGCAGAGCTACTCTGAAGCCTTGAAGAACCGCGCTTGGGGGAAAGGGTGCGGCTACTGGATAGAGGAAAGTGGAGGCTAAAGGGAATACGAAGACAAAACACTGTAAAAAAGACGACCTTTGAGCTTTACCTGGTAGTTTAATTGTACTCCTTTGAAATTAGAAAAAAAAAAAAAAAAGGCCAGGCGCGGTGGCTCACGCCGGTAATCCCAGAACTTTGGGAGGCGGAGGCGGGCGGATCACGAGGTCGGGAGTTCGTTGACCAGCCTGGCCAACCCAGTGGAACCACGTCTCTACTAAAAATACAAATATTGGCGGGACGCGGTGGCTCACGCCTGTAATCCTCGCACTTTGGGAGGCCGAGGTGGGTGGATCACCTGAGGTCAGGAGTTAAAGACTAGCCTGGCCATCATGGTGAAACCCCATCTTTTTTCTAAAAAAAAAAAAACAAATATTAGCCGGGCCTGGTGGCGCGTGCCTGTAATCCCAGCTACTCAGGAGGCTGAGGCAAGAGAATCGCTTGAACCTGGGTTGCAGTGAGCCGAGATGGTGCCCCTGCACTCCAGCGTGGTGACAGCGCGAGATGACGTCTCAAAAAGAAAAAAAAAAAAGAGCTGGGCGTGCTGGTATGTGCCTGTAATCCCAGCTACTCCGGAGGCTGAGGCAGGAGAATTGCTTGAACCAGGGAGGTGGAGGTTGCAGTGAGCCAAGATCCTGCCACTGCACTCCAGCCTGGGGACAGCAAGACTCTGTCTCAAAAAAAAAAAAAAAAAAAAAAAAAAAAGAAAGGTAAAAAAGCAATTTTAAGATTCAGCTGTTTGATTAATTTCTACAAGAATATATATCAAATCAAAGCTTATGCTTATATTAAACAATCATTTCTACGTTCTGTTGAAGTGTAGGCAAGTTGATCAATGTAAATAGTCATGTTGTTATAGTACTATAATTTGTTTTGTATAATTTAAATTTTACTTGGTATATGAAATAAGCTATATAGGCCAGGCATGGTGGCTCATGCCTGTAATTCCAGCACTTTGGGAGGCCAAGGACACAAATCTCCTAAGGTCAGGGCTTCGAGACCAGCCTGGCTAACATAGTGAAACCGTGTCTCTACTAAAAATACACAAAAAATTAGCCGAGTGTGGTGGCACATGTCTGTAGTCCCAGCTACTTGTGAGGCTGAGGCAGGAGAATCACTTGAACCTGGGAGGTGGAGGTTGCAGTGAGCCAAGATTCTGCCATTGGACTCCTGCCTGTGCAACTAGAGTGAAACTCCATCTCAAAAAAAAAAAAAAGATATATATCAGGAACAAGTTAACCAGATTTTTGCTGTCTGCTGCATTTTGGATGTTTTCAGGAAGTTTGTCTTTCTCCAAATTACATGTACTTTTCCCAAGAATAATCTAACTGGTTATTGTGGTTTTATTGGCAAAATGTTCCATTTTGGTCTAAATCTGCTTACCTAATCTGGAGAACTTCATCTTCTTATAACTGACACCTATTTATTGTTCATTACAATAAAGTGAATTGAGTAAGCATAATTATTAAATAAATAACTAAATACCAGACTAATCTCTGACTCATTGTATCTAAGTATACATCCAGGGTAGTTCCCCACCCCCAGAAGCGGAGGTTGCAATGAACTGAGATCATGCCCCTGTACTCCAGTCTAAGTGACAGAGTGAGACTCTGTCTCAAAAAAAGAAAATAATAATAGTAACCCCTTACACAAGCATAGCCTTTTCACCTTTTCAAAGGGCTTCCACATCTGTTGACTTACTCAATTCTTGCACCCACCCTGACTGTGTGCAAATATATTGTCTCACAATATCTGACTAAGAAAGAAATATGACAAGACTAAAAAGCATAGCTAGGCCAGGCGTGGTGACTCATGCCTGTGATCCCAGCATTTTGGGAGGCCAAGGCAGGTGGATCACCTGAGGTCCGGAGTTTAAGACCAGCCTGGCTAACATGGTGAAATCTTGTCTCTATTAAAAATACAAAATTAGCCGGGCGTGGTGGTGTGCACCTGTAATCCCAGCTACTTGGGAGGCTGAGGCAGGAAAATCACTTGAACCCAGGAGGTGGAGATTGCAGCAAGCCAAGATCACGCCATTATACTCCAGCCTGGGCAACAGAGTGAGACTCCTTCTCCAACAACAGCAAAAAAACCATAGCTAAACTTGTCTAGCCATCAACTAAGAACCCAATTAAAAAGCCAACAACAGGCCAGGCGCCGTGGCTCATGCCTATAGTCCCAGCACCTTGGGAGGCCGAGGCAAGTGGATCGCCTGAGGTCAGGAGTTCGAGACCAGCCTGACCAACATAGTGAAATGAAACCTCATCTCTACTAAAAATACAAAAAATTAGCTGGGCATGGTGGCGGGTGCCTGTAATCCCAGCTACTTGGGAGGCTGAGGCAGGAGAATCACTTGAACCCTGAAGGCGGAGGTTGTGATGAGCCAAGATCTTGCCATCGTACTCCAGCCTGGGCAAGAAGAGCCAGACTCCCTCTCCAAAAAAAAAAAAAAAAAAAGCCAGTGACAAAACCAAAGTGTGGATGGAAAAGGAGAAAGTGGTTATGACTGTTTTTTCTCATGAATGTTGTGATATTTCTAAATCAAAAAAAATTATACATTAAATGTAAATGGTATTGGAAAAAGATATGTTCTTTAAAAAGAAAAATAATGCTATTTAAGAAAATTACTGTAGTTAATATCCTATAGTTTGTTTTCACATAGATTTGAGAATGTGTGTGTGTAATATGTAGAATTTAAAGAAGTTTTAAATACAATGAATTTTATTATTGCAGATGATTAAACAAGTGTATAATGTGTAAACATTTATTGTAATTAGACTAGGGGCTGGGCATGGTGGCTTCCACCTGTAATCCAGCATTTTGGGAGGCCAAAGCAGGTAGATCACCTGAGGTCAGGAGTTTGAGACCAGCCTGGCCAACATGATGAAACCCTTTCTCTACTAAAAATACAAAAACTTAGCTGGGTGTGCTGGCAGGCACCTGTAATACCAGCTACTTGGGAGACTGAGACAGGAGAATCACTTGAACCCGGGAGGCAGAGGTTGCAGTGAGCTGAGATCATGCCATTGCATTCCAGCCTAGGTGACAGAGCAAGACTCTGTCTCAAAAAATAATAATAATAATAAATAATAACCTACCTTGATTTCAGGAACACATTTGACCTAATGTCTCATATTACTATTGATTAGATAGACAAGGTATGCTGGAAGAACAGAAAGGAGGTCAATGAGGCTGGAGTTTGGTGATTGAGAGAGGAGATTTGGTGATTGAGAGAGGGCAAATGTGAGCTCATACAATGCCTTAAGGAATGGTTAGGAGTTTGAATGTTATTCCAGATAGAGAGAGAGAGAGAGAGAGAGAGAGAGAGAGAGATAGACAGACAGACAGACAGACAGACAGATAGATAGATGATAGATAGATGAGTGTCTTGCCACCTTGCCCTGGTTGGTCTTGAACTCCTAGGCTCAAGCAATCCTCTTGCCTCTGCCTCCCAAAGTGCTGAGATTACAGGTGTAAGCCACAGCACCTGGCTAACTTGGCATATATATTTTTTCAGATGTAGTCTCACTCTGTTGCCAGGCTGGAGTGCAATAGCACAATCTTGGCTCACTGCAACCTCTGACTCCCTGGTTCAAGCGATTCTCCTGCCTCAGCCTCCTGAGTAGCTGGGATAATAACGCCTGCCACTACACCTGGCTAATTTTTGTATTTTTAGTAGAAACGGGGTTTCACCATGTTGGCCAGGCTGTTCTTGAACTCCTGACCTCATGATCCGCCCGCCTTGGCCTCCCAAAGTGCTGGGATTACAGTCTTGAGCCACTGGGCCGAGCCACTAATAAATAATTTTAAAAGTGACTATTGTAGAGTGAGACTCTGTGTAGAAAAAAATAAATAAAATATGATAGAAGAGAAAAGGATAAGACTGTTGTGGACAGTATTTGCAAATGTGGAATAAAAATGCTGGGCCGTGGAATAAGTGAGGCTGGGATGTGAAGACAAGAAAAGAGAGAGAAATGGTATCAGACACAGTTGAAGAACTGAGACAGCGGAAGTTCTTGAGTAAGTGAGCTGGAAGGATAGGAGTCATCAGAGAAGCTTCAAAGGAGCTGGTGTCTGAAGGAGGAGAGGCAAGCAACAGTTTGGAAATGGCAAGTAGAAAACCTACTATACTGCTAGTTCTTAGGAGCCTGAGATGTCAGGAAAAGTAAAGCAGCTTTTCCCTCAGAGGGCTGCTCAGGAGACGGGGTGCTCAGAGACAGCTAGGTTCATTTACTGCCAAGAGGTGAAGGGAACATTCAAAGAAGAGGATGAGGCTACAAAGACGTTTGATGGCGACAGATCAGGAGTTGCAAAGGCACAGTGGAAGAATTTGGGAAGGGTGGGGGAAAGGGGCTTGATCAGATTAGCGGTGGACTCACGGGTACTGGGATAGTATCTAGTGTTGATGATCTATCCATGTTGGATGATCTAGAAGGCTTGCTTTTCTGGTAGTGACTGAGGCACATGGGAATATAAAGCACGATGAGAAATCAGCCTACACTGAATAGTGAATACTTAGTCCAAAGGTTAGGGATGACTAACCTTCAGGATGACTGTTCTCCTCTGCAAAGTAGTGGTGGTGGCAGCCATCATAGGGAGGGCCAGAAGTGCTCTCTCTGGGAGCATATGGTATGGCAGGGGCTATGGGGTACCGGTCTTAGCTTAATATCAACCTGAATGGTTGAGTCATGATCATAAGTCATGAGTATTTGCTGGGCATTTACTTTGTGTAAGACTTAACCACCCAACACTATAAAAAGCATACAGCCGGTAATCCCAGCACTTTGGGAGGCCAAGGTGGGCGGATCACCTGAGGTCAGGAGTTCAAGACCAGCCTGGTCAACATGGTGAAACCCCGTCTCTATTAAAAATACAAAAATTAGCCTGGCATGGTGGCATGTGCCTGTAATCCCAGCTATTCGGGAGGCTGAGGCAGGAGAATCACTTGAACCTTTAAGGCTGCAGTGAGCCAAGATCATACTACTGCATTCCAGCCTGGGCAACACAGCAAGACCCTGTCTCAAAAAAAAAAAAAAAAGCATAAAAGTATTCTTATAGCCATTTGAGAGAGGAAATAGTTGGTTCCAGATATTATGTTCTGGCCTAGCTAGAAGGAAATAGAGTGTGGCAAACAGAATGGACCTTAACCTTTGCCTTACCTATCAGAAAGGGGTGAGGTCTTTATGATGGGTCATTTAAAGGGTGTGCAACAGCCCCGGTGAAACTGGGAGTTTTTTTCTTTTTTTTTTTTTTTGATATGGAGTCTCACTCTGTCGCCAGGCTGGAGTGCAGTGGCAGGATCTCTGCTCACTGTAACCTCCGCCTCCTGGGTTCAAGTGATTCTCCTGTTTCAGCCGCCTGAGTAGCTAGGATTACAGGCACGCACCACCACACCCAGCTAATTTTTGTATTTTTAGTAGAGATGGGGTTTCACTATGTTGGCCAGGATGGTCTCAATCTCTTGACCTCATGATCTGCCTGCCTCAGCCTCCCAAAGTGCTGAGGCACGCAGACCATGGATTACAGGCGTGAGCTACTGCACCTGGCAAGAGCTTTTTTCAGACATGGTGGCTCTCATTTTTTAGGATACCTGTGAACCAACCATGTATATATACACAATTATAACTTTCCTCTTCTGATAACCAGACTGGATCAAACGAGGCTATCTCTGTGGGCTCTCATGGAGCTGGTTGAGAACTCATGCATTGGCTTCTTGCAAGGCATAATAAGGAAACAAAAAAGGCAAAATACACAGATTCCTCTCTTTTCTGGAGTTATCTGTATGTTCTTACTCCTAAAACGTTCCTGGAATATCAAGGTGTGTAGTAAGAATGAACTAAATGTCACAAACTTAATTTTATTTGCACTCCTACTCAGGACGAAGGAGTTATCAAGTGTCGTAATCTGGCTGAGCCACATATAACACCCATCATCATTGTACACAAAACTGTCTCAGAATACCCAGCTTGATAAGGTTGCTGGGAGTCCTGGTTGTCCTCATCCTGTAATACTAAGGATCAGCAGTCATCGAGGACTGAGTAAGAGAGAATGATTGTAGTGAATTAGAAGGAAGTGGATATGAGGGCGATCTAGCTACAACATCTGTCATCTCATTGATTGCCAGGGTTGATCTGGCTGATCTGGCTGCCTAGGCGGGTGTCCCCTTCCTCCCTCACTGTCCCACGTGCATCCCTCCTGAAGGGGCGTGCTAGGTTGAAGAGGACGACCATCCCCGATAGAGGAGGACCAGTCTTTGGTCAAGGGTATACAAGTAGCAATGCTCCCCGGCTAGAAACTCCAAACAAGCTCTCAAGTTCCAGAAGGAAGTGAAAGAAGAAAACCAAAATGTGGATATAGTAGTGGGGGAGGGAGGATATGTCATGTCTGTTAGTTTTCTGTTTATAGAAAGAAAGTGAACTCCGGGAGTCTGTAGGGAAGTGTTGTGAACAGATAAAGTAATAACCACATTTATTTTTTTTTGAGATGGAGTCTTGTGGCTTACTGCAGCCTCTGCCTCCTGGGTTCAAGAGATTCTCCAGCCTCAGCCTCCCGAGTAGCTGGGATTGCAGTTGCCTGCCGCCACACCTGGCTAATTTTTTTTTTTTTTTTTAAGATGGGGTTTCACCATTATGGCCAGGCTGGTCTTGAACTCCTGACCTCAGGTGATCCCATCTCGGCCTCCCAAAGTGCTAGGATTACAGGTGTGAGCCACCGCACCCAGCCTAATTTTTGTATTTTTAGTAGGAACAGGGTTTTACCATGTTGGCCAGGCTGGTCTCAAACTTCTTCTTTTTTTTTTTTTTTCCCCGAACAGAGTCTTGCTTTGTCACCCAGGCTGGAGTGCAGTGGCACGAACACGGCACACTGCAACCACCACCACCTGGGTTCAAGCAATTCTCCTGCCTCAGCCTCCCCAGTAGCTGGGATTACAGGCTCCTGACACCACCTGGCTAATTTTTGTATTTTTAGTAGAGACGAACCTCCATCTCAAAAAAAAAAGAAAAAGAAAAGAAAAAGAAAATCTACAGGACCAGGCATGATGGCTTACAACTGAAATCCCAGCACTTTGAGAGGCTGAGGTCAGAGGATTGCTTGAGGTCAGGAGTTGAGATCAGCCTAGGAACACAGTGAGACCCCTGTCGCTACAAAAAAAAAAAAAATTAATTAGCCAGGCCTGGTGGTGCATACCTGTAGTACCAGCTACTTCAGAGGCTGAGGTGGGATGATCGTTTGAGCCCATAAGTTTGAGGCTTCAACAACTCACGATTATGCCACTACACTCCAGGCTGGGCAACAAAGCAAGACCCTGTCTCTAAAACAAACAAATTTTAAAAAAGAGAAAAAGCAAATCTACAGTTAGCATCCCCATGACTCCCCATCCCACATCTTTCTCATCTCCATCAACAACTCACAGAACTGGCTGGAATGCAGCCAAGTTGAATCATACACTTGGAACACTGTTAAGAACCAAGTTTCCATCTCCTCTTTGGTCAAAAAGTCAGCCCAGGAAAATTAGCTATAAATAGCTTCAAGAAAATATCAGAGTGTTGAAAGGGTAGTAAGCATCGTGGCAGAGAGGACATGGTACTTTGTTTCTATCCTTAAGTACAAAATGCGTTGTAGGAGACAGCAGGGGGCCCACAGAATGGAGATCACTAATCAGTGGAATTATGCAGCTATAGATAAGGACACAGGCATAGTTTGGCTTGTCTGTTGCACAAGCTGGCCCACTCTTGTAAGAATGTTCTGTCTGGCCAGGCGCCGTGGCTCATGCCTGTAATCCAAGCACTTTGGAGGCCAAGGTGGGCGGATCACCTGAGGTCGGGAGTTCAAGACCAGCTTGACCAACATGGTAAAACACCGTCTTTAAAAAAAAAAAAAAAAAAAAGAATGTTCTGTCTGAAAGCATAGATAACCACTGACACATGTTTTTGAACATAAAATGTGGACAAAATGTGAGAGCTGGCTTGTGGGTAAGCCTCTAAGGGATCCAAAATTACCTAAAGAGGCCAGGTGTGGTGGCTCATGCCTGTAATCCTAGCACTTTGGGAGGCTGAAGTGATCGGATCTCTTGAGGCCAGGAGTTCAAGACCACCCTGCCCAACGTGGCAAAATCTCATCTGTACCAAAAATACAAAAATTAGCCAGGCGTGATGGTGCATGCCTGTAATCCCAGCTACTTGGTTGGCTGAGACGGAGAATCACTTGAACCTGGGATGTGGAGGTTGCAGTGAGCCGAGATGGTGCCACTGCACTCCAGCCTGGGTGACAGAGTGAGACTGTCTCAAACAAATAAACCAATAAACAAAAAAACAAAACTGCCCAAAGAGAATGGTATTTCAGAAGCAGCTAGTGGGAAAGGGATACAAAATGATTCTGTTTTAATGAATAATCAAATTATAAGGCTCTTTGCTAATTCTGTAGTGATTCATGGTCAACAAGGTGAATTCTCCATCCTCACACATTCCCTAGAAGAGTTTCTAGATATCCACATAGACAACTCTAGTACACAGAATTAATAGAATTGGCATTGGCCTGGCCACTACCAGTTCTACATAATTATACATTTTCATGAAACATACTGCTTTCTTTCTTTTTCTTCTTCTTCTTCTTCCTTTTTTTTTTTTTTTTTTAGATTCTTCCTACTCTTAAAGATTTTCAGAGTCTTATCTGGCTACTGGCCAGAAATCTTCCTTAGTAGGGCCAGGCACAGTGGCTCAGGCCTGTAATCCCAGCACTTTAGGAGGCTGAGGCAGGTGGATCACTTGAGGTCAGAAGTTCGAGACCAGCCTGGCCAACATGGCAAAACCCCATCTCTACTAAAAATACAAAAATTAGGTGTGATGGTGCCCACATGTAGTCCCAGCTACTTGGGAGGCTGAGGCAGGGGATTCACTTTAACCTGGAGGAGGAGGTTGCAGTGAGCCAGGGTTGTACCACTGCACTCCAG
The DNA here is from genome assembly GCA_963573385.1 of Cacajao melanocephalus. Classification (NCBI taxonomy): domain Eukaryota; kingdom Metazoa; phylum Chordata; class Mammalia; order Primates; family Pitheciidae; genus Cacajao; species Cacajao melanocephalus. The sequence continues at coordinate 26,734 of CAUYLG010078517.1, read as the reverse complement.
CCTCGTGACAGAGCAAGACCCTGTCTCAGTAATAATAATAATAAGTGGTTTAGGCCCAGCATGGTGACTTACCCCTGTAATCCCAGCACTTTGGGAGGCTGATGTGAAAGGAACACTTGAGCCCAGAAGTTCTTTTTTATTTTATTTATTTATTTATTTTTAAGATGGAGTCTCATTCTTTCACCCAGGCTGGAAGTCAGTGGAGCAATCTCGGCTCACTGCAACCTCTGCCTGCTGGGTTCAAGTGATTCTCCTGCCTCATCCTCCCTAGTAGCTGGGATTACAGGCATGCACCACCATGCCCAGCTATTTTTGTGTTTTTAGTAGAGATGGGATTTCTCCATGTTGGCCAGGCTGGTCTAGAATGCCTGACCTCAGGTGATCCTCCCGCCTCAGCCTCCCAAGGTGCTGGGATTACAGGCATGAGCTACCATGCCCAGCCTAATTTTTGTATTTTTAGTAGAGACGGGGTTTCACCATATTGGCCAGGCTGGTCTTGAACTCCTGACCTTGTGATCTGCCTGCCTCAGCCTCCCAAAGTGCTGAGATTACAGGTGTGAGCCACAACTCCCAGCTTTATTTTTTCATTTTTAGTTTTTTACCTTATCCCAAATGTGATTGGAGAGCCCAGGAGTTTGAGGCCAGCCTGGGCAACACAGTGAGACCCTCTCTTCCCTAAAAAAAAAAAAAAAAAAAAAAATTAGCTGGGCATGGTGGTTCATGCCTGTGGTCCCAGCTATGTGAGAGGCTGAGGCAAGAGGATCGATTGCACCTGGGAGGTGAAAGTCAAGCCTGTAGTGAGCCGTGATCATGTCACTGCACTCCAGCCTGGGCGACAGAGCAAGACCCTGTCTCAAAAGGAAAAAAAAAAAAGAGAGAGATCTTCCTTAGTAGTTTGTTAATTCAGCTTACCACACATATAAAGGAAGAGAAAAGAACATAAAACATTTGGTAAATACAGTGTGCATTCTTTCATATTATCTCACTTAATCTTCACAGAGACTATGAGCTAGGTATCACTTATTTTCATTTTACAAATGAGAAAACTAGTTAACCAAAATTAAGTAGGACCCGAGATCCTATTGTTGGTGTTGGTGAATGGTGGCCAGAAAGCTTGATCCCAGGTCTCTCGGACTCTAAAACCTACACCTTTTTACTACACCACACAGTCCTGGTGCTGTCAACCTTGAAGTTTACCTTTCAGTAGCCAAAACTTAGAGAAATATTTATTTGTTTATTAGATAAGCCTTGGTACTAAATAACTTTCAGTTGATTCCAAAAGGAGCTTGTAGTTAGCTGCTCATCCTTACAGAGGGCATTCATTTTTCGAAACGGGTGGCAGACTTCCTCTTCGAATGGCTATAAAATATTTCGTACTTTGCTTATGTCTTGTAAAAACGCCCATTAGAATGAAAGTAATAAACAAACCAAGCCCTGTAACTATAGGAACCTTCCCTGTCTGCTTCCTGTTGGAGGTTGCTGAAGGACAGAGGCCTCTGACTCATGGCCATGACGTCTCCACTCACTTTGGGTTCCTGGTGACTTCTGAATCCCACCCATCATGCTACCAAGCGATTTCTAGGAAAGCATGCTGCAGTTACGTATATGAGGCCCTTGCCGTGTAACCCAGGTAGGGGTGTATTTGTGTACAGATCATTCAGAATTCAGAAGCTCTGTCAGTTGTGAATCCAGGGCCACACCACTGTAACCCATTCCCCCAGGATTCTTGAGGGCAATTCTAGATGAGAACTTGAGTTAATGAAGCCATCTGGTTACCCCAGAAATTGTTTCTCTCTGCTCCCCTGCTTTGGTTCTCATTGCAATTGCAATTAGATAATTGAGATCTGCAAGTATTTCTGAAAGTAGAGCAGTCAGCTGAGCGCACTGACTTCAAGTTGTTGTTCAGACAGCGCTGTGAGTGAAGCCTTGGATGAGTCATTTGTCCCCCAAAGCCAGATGGGAATTCACTCTCATGCTTGGTTCTGGCTTGAGTTCTGGCTTGGTTTGTGATGGCTACGCTACAGATAAACGCTGGTTGTGTTGAGATGCCCTTTAACCTAGCTAGGCGTTTCCCTGCCCCACCTCACAGGTGCCCAGCCCAGTGGACTCATCTGTTCACTGGCCTCACTGGGGGGTCTACCTCATCAGCATCCCCACATCGGGGCCTCAGTTTCTCTAGCTCTGTCCCTGGATACAGTCCTAGACCTGAACTGTCTGCTAGGAGACTGTTAGAGAGACAAAGTGCCAGTGAGTTACACCTTGAAGGTTAGGTATTTCGATTTTTTTTTTTCTTCTTTGAGATGGAGTCTCTCCACCACGCCCAGCTCATTTTCTTTCTTTCTTTCTTTTTTTCTTTTCTTTTTTTTTTTTTTGAGATGGTCTTGCTCTGTCACTGGACTATAGTGCAGTGGCCTGATCTTGGCCCACTGCAATCTCCGCCTCCCAGGTTCAAGCAATTCTCCTGCCTCGGCCTCCCAAGTAAGTAGCTGGGATTATAGGCATGCGCCACCGTGCCCAGCAACTTTTTGTATTTTTAGTAGAAACAGGGTTTTACCATGTTGGCCAGGATGGTCTCGATCTGCTGACCTTATGATCTGCCCACCTTGGCCTCTCAAAGTGCTGGGATTAAAGGTGTGAGCCACCACACCCAGCCAGGTATTTAGATTCGAATAGAGTCCTTCTGGAGACAAAGTTTGTGTTTTTTTGGTTTTGTTTTTTTCTTTTTTCTTTTTTTTTTTGAGACAAGGTTTTGCTTTATCACCCGGGCTGTAGTACATTGGTGAGATTTTAGCTCACTGCAACCTCCACCTATTGGGTTCAAGTGATTCTCGTGCCTCAGCCTCCCAAGTAGGTGGGACTACAGGCACACACCACCATACCTGGCTGAGTTTTGTATTTTTAGTAGAGACAGAATTTCGCCATGTTGGCCAGGCTGGTCTTGAACTACTGGCCTCAAGTGATCTGCCTGTCTCAGCCTCTCAAAGTGCTGATATTACAGATGTGAGCCACTGCGTCTAACCATGTTTGTTTGTTTTTGAGACAGAGTCTCACTCTGTTGCCAAGGCTGGAGTACAGTGGTGCACTCACAGTTCACTGCAGCTTCAACCTCTTTGCCTCAAGCAATCTTCCCACTTCAGCCTCCCAAGTAGCTGGTGGGAAACACCATGCCTTGCTAATTTTTGATTTTTTTGTAGAAACAGGGGTCTCACTATGTTGCCCAAGCTAGTCTCAAACTCCTAGGCTCAAGTGATCCTCCTGCCTTGACCTCTCAAAATGCTAGAATTACAAGTGTGAGCCACCACATCTGGCCTGGAAACAATGTTTTATCTAAGAAAAGCAAGTGAAGTCGGCTGGGAGCGGTGGCTCATGCCTGTAATCCCAGCACTTTGGGAGGCTGAGGCAGGTGGATCACGAGGCTAGGAGATCAAGATCATCCTGGCCAACATGGTCTCTACTAAAAATACAAAAATTAGCTGGGTGTGGTGGCGTGTGCCTGTAATCCCAGCTACTCAAGAGGCTGAGGCAGGAGAATTGCTTGATCCTGGGAGGCAGAGGTTACAATGAGCCCAGATCTCGCCATTGCACTCCAGCCTAGCACAGAGTGAGACTCGGTCTCAAAAAAAGAAAAAAAAAAAAAATTTAGTGAAGCCTGTGGGCAACATGGTAGAACCCCATCACTACAAAAAATACAAAAATCATCTGGGCGTGGTGGCTAATGTGGTGGCACCTGTGGTCCCAGCTACTCAGGAGGCTGAGGCAGGAGGATCGCTTGCTAAGAGGTCGAGACTGCTGTGAGGTGTGATCGCACCACTGCCCTTCAGCCTGGGCAACAGAGCGAGACCCTGTCTGAAAAAAATAAATACATAAATAAAAATCAAAGAAGTAAGCAATAGTGGGGAATCTAAGGCACAGAGGCATGTGCTTTTTATTTTTTTTCAGACGGACTCTTGCTCTGGCGCCAGGCTGGAGTGCAGTGGCACGATCTCGGCTCACTGCAACCTCTGCCTCCCTGGTTCAAGTGATTCTCCTGCATCAGCCTCCTGAGTAGCTGGGATTACAGGCACACGCCACCACACCCAGCTAATTTTTGTATTTTTAGTAGAGACAGGGTTTCACCATACTGGCCAGGCTGGTCTCTAACTCCTGACCTTGTGATCCGCCCACCTCGGCCTCCCAAAGTGCTGGGATTACAAGCGTGAGCCACCACACCCGGCCAATGATTATTATTTAAAAGTATTCATGGCAGACTAATGAGTAAGCATTTCAGCTGAGAGAGCACTTTGGCTAATAATTAAGCATGATTTGTACTATATTTTAGATTCCCATCCAAGCCGATTTTAGCAACTTATAATAATTTGGCATTAAACTACAACATCTCAGTAATTTCTGAAGTAATAGCTAACATATATGCATTAACTCAATACTCTTGCGAACCCTAAAGTTTATGTCTCCATAGTCAAAACTTTAAATGTTTATTTCTGCATCAGACAAACTATACCACTTATTAATTTCTGATTAATTCCAAAAGGAGTTTATAATTGAGGGCTCTTTTTTTTTTTTTTTAATGACACAGAGTCTCTCTCTGCACCTAGGCTGGAGTGCAGTGGCGCTATCTTGGCTTACTGCAATCTCTGCCTCCTGGGTTCAAGTGATTCTAGTGCCTCAGCCTCCGGAGTCACTGGGACTACAGATGCATGCCACTACTTTTTACATTTTTAGTAAAGACGGGTTCCCACCATGTTGGCCAGGCTGGTCTTGAACTCCTGGCCTCAAGTGATCCACCTGCCTCGGCCTCCCAAAGTGCTGGGATTAGAGGCGTGAGCTGAGGACCCATATTTATAGGGGAATTCCCCTGGAAAGAGATGGATAATTAATTCAATGGTATTGAAAAAAATGGTTATTTTAAAAATACATTAAAGTTCTGATCTCATGCTGTGCCCTGAGATTAAGTTCATATGAATTGAAGAATTACTGCAAATAATAAAATCATTTAAAAATCTAGTTGGTGCCAGACACAGTGGTTCATAGCTATAATCCCAGAACTTTGGGAGGTTGAGGTAGGAGGCCTTGGAGGATTGCTTAAGCCCAGGAGTTCAAGACCAGCCTGGACAACATGGTGAGACCCTGTCTCTACAAAAAATAAAATAAAATTTAAAAAACTAGATAGGTGTGGTGGCACACACCTGTAGCCTCAGCTACTTGGGAGGCTGAGGTGGGAGGATCACTTTAGCTTGGGAGATCAAGGCTGCAATGAGCCATGATTGTGCCATTGTACTTCAGCCTGGGTGACAGAGCAAGACCCGGCCTCAAAAAAAAAAAAAAAATCAATTTAAAAAAATCACTAAGATGGCCAGGCTCAGTGGCTCATGCCTGTAATTCTAGCACTTTGGGAGGCAGAGGCTAGTGGATCATTTGAAGTCAGGAGTTTGAAACCAGATTGGGCAACATGGTGAAACGCCATCTCTACTAAAAGTACAAAAGTTAGCCGGGTGTGGTGGTGGGTGCCTGTAATCCCAGCTTCTCTGGAGACTGAGGCGAGAGACTTGCTTAGGCCCGGGAGGCAGAGGTTGCAGTGAGCAGAGATTGCACCACTGTGCTCCAGCCTGGGCAACAGAGTGGGACTCCACCTTAAAAAAAAAAATCACTAAGATTTCAATGGAAATCTTGTCTTGTCAGTAAGTTCTGGTCTTGGTCTAATGACATTTTATTAATTTGCATTCATTCCTACATAGGTCTAACATTCCCTTTTTATTTTTATGTATAGATTCATCTCATGTATCCAATAGTAAATTTCCTGACTAAAACAGGATTTTTTGTGCTTAATCATCTGCCTTTCCAATCAATGTTTATTAGATTAGGTAGTGGACATCTTTTTATTTTTATTTATTTATTTATTTTGTTTATTTATTTTGAGACAAAGTCTCACTCTGTCACCCAGACTGGAGTGCAGTGGTGCTATCTCTGCTCACTGCAAACTCCGCCTCTTGGGTTCAAGCGATTGTCCTACCTCAGTCTCCTGAGTAGCTGGGACTATAGATGTGCGCCACCACACCCGGCTAATTTTTGTATTGTTTGGTAGAGACAGGGTTTCACCATGTTGGCCAGGCTGGTCTTAAATTCCTAACCTCAAATGATCCACCCACCTCAGCCTCCCAAAGTGCTGGGATTACAGGCATAAATCCCCGTGCCCGACCTGGGCATCTCAAGATAGATAAGACGGTCACTCTCTCAAGTACAGAAGTCAGGCAGTGGATGTGAAGTGGTAAGATACAGAAATGTCAATGTGCTATGAGAGCACAGAGAAGACAAGAGAATGCTGTATACAGCAAAGGATGCTCCAGTTGTCCTGAAGACAAACAGGAATTTGCCAGGCCAACAAGTGGAGAAAGCGCATTTATACCTCAGGAACAGTTTATGCAAAGGTATAAAGATGGGTATATGTGTGATGAGTTTGGGAAGCTAAAAGTAGTTGAATATGGCTAGATTATAGGGTGCATCCAGGGATGATGGGCAATAAGGCTGAAGGTAAAGGCCAGATGATAGGAGAGTTTGGATGTTATCTAAGTGATGATTAATCCTGGGAGTGATAAGATGTGATCCGATGTCCGGAAACAACCCTTTTCTAGTGACATAGAGGACTGCTTGCAGGGGCAGACAGCTAAGGCTGGGAGGCTATATGAAAGGATGAGCAAACAAGGGCCTAAGCTAGACGGTGGTGGTGGGCAGGTCATGAAGAAGAGGACACAAACCCAAGCGGCAACTGGGAGATGATAGAGTCAACAGGTGTATGACATTTGAAAAAGAGAGCAATTTAGGATGATTCCAGTTTCCTAGATTTGGTGACAGGGTAAATGGTTGCACCATTTACATAGATGGAGTGGAGGCGGAGGCAGCAGGTTTGGTGATAGATTCACTACCTTCACTGGCCTGATGGTAGTTATTTCAATTGATTGTGCACAGTCAGTTACAGATCAAATTCTCAAACTCCTTGTTCTACTCTTACCCTTTTCTCGCTACTGCACTTGACTAGTCTTAAAACAAACAAAGAAGGCCAGGCACCGTGGCTCATGCCTATAATCCTAGCACTTTGGGAGGATGAGGCAGGTGGATTGCTTGAGGTCAGGAGTTTGAGACCAGCCCGGCCAACATGAGGAAACCCGGTCTCTACTAAAAATACAAACATTAGCCAGACGTGGAGGCAGGCTCCTGTAATCCCAGTTGCTTGGGAGGCTGAGGCAGGAGAATCGCTTCAACCAGGGAGGTAGAGGTTGCAGTGAGTCGAGATTGCGCCACTTTACTCCAGCCTGGGTGACACAGTGAGAGTCTCAAAAAACAAAAAAACAACCAAACAAAGAAGCAAAAAGAGAATCAGTTCATATCTGAGTTTGAGGTTTTTGTGATGCATCTAGGGACAGATGTTTTATTCATTCCTAATTCCAACCCATCCTATGTTGAAAACATGTATCTGGATCTAAGAAGAAAGCTTTAGGATGGATGTATAAATAGATATCAGAGTCATCAGTATCTAAAGTCACAGTTGGAATTATAAGTGTATATCCGTTAATTACAGGAGGAGAAGAAAAGCAAAACTGAAACTGGATTTCGATTTTTTGGAACACCAAGAAATCGAAAGTTTTTTCTTTTCCTTTTCCATTTTTTTTTTTTTTTGAGGCAAAAATCTCACTCTATGGCCCAGGCAGTGGTGCGATCTTTGCATACTGCAACCTTCACCTCCTGAGTTCAAGCGATTCTCCTGCCTCAGCCTTCCGAGTAGCTGGGATTACAGGTGTGCACCACCATGCGTGGCTGATTTTTTTGTATTTTTAGTCGAGACAGGGTTTTGCCATGTCAGTCAGGCTGGTCTGGAACTCCTGACCTCAAGTGATCCACCCACTTTGGCCTCCCAAAGTTCTGGGATTATGGACGTGAGCCACCGCACCCGACCCCCACCAGAAATACTGATTTGAGGGACAGGCAGAAGAACTAGAGCCCCTAAAGTAGATTGGGAAGAAACGATGAGAGAGTTAAAGTACCCAAAGACAGTGAGGATAAGGAGACTAGCGGGGAGAAGTTTTCAGAAAGGAATAAACAGTTAAAAGAAGCTAATAAGGCAGAGTACAACTGAAGCAAGAACTACAATTGACCATTGTGTTTGGCCACCAGGAGGCTGTGGTGCTCTTAGCAGGAGAAGTTTCAGTAGAGTGTTTTGAGGGCAAGATATAGAGTAAGTGGGAATAAGTGGGGGATAAAGAGGTGAAGACAATTATATACAGTACATAATATTCGACACTGATAATAACTGACTATGTTACTGGTTTATATATTTACTATACTATATTTTTATGATTATTTTACTATTAAAGGAGTTTGACCGTGAAACAGCCTCAGGCAGGTCCTTCAGGAGGTATTCCAGAAGAAGGCATTGTTATTATAGAAGATGACAGCTCCATGCATGTTACTGCCTTTGAAGACATTCCAGCAAGACAGGGTGTGGGGGTGGAAGGCAGTAATACTGATGATCCTGACCCTTTGTGGGCCCAGGCTACTGTGCCTTAGTTTTTAACAAAAGAATTTAAAAGTTAAAAAATAAATAAATTAAATTTAAAAATTTTAAAGGTTATACAAGATATAAAAGAAAAATATATTTGTAAACTGTATAATGTGTTTGTGTTACATACTAAGTGTTATTATAAAACAGTCAAAAAGTTTAAATTTTTAAAACATTTTTTCTTTTATTTTTTTGAGACGGAGTCTCACTCTGTCGCCAGGCTGGAGTGCAGTGATGTGATCTCAGCTCACTGCAACCTCCACCTCCCAGGTTCAAGCAATTCTTCTGCCTCAGCCTCCCAAGTAGCTGGGACTATAGGCGTGCACCACCACACCCAGCTAATTTTTGTATTTTTTAGTAGAGACAGGGTTTCGCCATGTTGGTCAGGATGGTCTCGATCTCTTGACCTGGTGATCCGCCCGTCCTTGGCCTCTCAAAGTGCTGGGATTACAGGCGTGAGCCACCACACCCAGCCAAAAAAAATTTTTTTTTCTTTCCTTCTTTTTTTTTTTTTTGAGTCTCACTCTGTCGCCCAGGCTGGAGTGCAGTGGCGTAATCTCGGCTCACTGCAACCTCTGCCTCCGGAGTTCAAGCGATTCTCCTGCCTCAGCCTCCTGAGTAGCTGGGATTATAGGCATGTGCCACCACGCCTAGCTAATTTTTATGTATTTTTAGTAGAGACGGTGTTTTTGCCATGTTAGTCAGGCTGGTCTCGAACTCCTGACCTTGTGATCCGCTCATCTTGGCCTCCCAAAGACAGGCGTGAGCCACTGCTCCTGGCCCCATTTTTAATCTGTTGTACCACATTTTTACTGCACTTTTTCTGTTTAAATATGTTTAGATACACAAATACCGTTGTGCTACAACTGTCTACAGTACTTAGTTCAGTAACATGTTATACAAGTTATCGCCTAGGAGCAATAAGCTATACCATATAGCCTAGGTGTGTAGCAGGCTACATCGTCCAAGTCTGGGTAAGTACACTCTATGATGATTCCACAACCACAAAGTCACCTCACAACACATTTCTCAGAATATATCCCCATTGTGAAGTGATCCATGACTGCACATTTAGGGAATACAATGAAATAGGTGAGGCTTTGGCCTAAAAACCCAGGGTTCTAGGAGGATTTATTCTTCTAAACAATTAAATAATCCTTGAGTAAGCCTGTAAACCACTTTAAATGGCTTTGAAAGGATATATAGTCATCCTCTTGTCTTGTTTCCAAGTTTTGGATAATTTTTCTTTTTTTGAGAAAGAGTTTCATTCTGGTCACCCAGGTTGGAGTGCAATGGCGCAATCTCTGGGTTCAACCTCCGCATCCTGGGTTCAAGCAATTCTGCCTCAGCCTCCCAAGTAGCTGGGATTACAGGCACCTGCCACCATGCCCCGCTAATTTTTTGTACTTTTAGTAGAGACAAGTTTCATCATGTTGGCTAGGCTGGTCTCAAGCTCCTGACCTCAGGTGATCCACCAACCTTGACCTCCCAAAGTGCAGGAATAACAGGCATGAGCCACTGTGCCTGGCCGATAATTTTTCTTAATAGCACTGAAGCTGCTGGCAAGCAAGTGGGCAAGGTGGTATTCAGTGAGGTATAGATTGGAGAGGAGGTACAGGGAAGCCAGAAGAGGCTGATGGACTGAGACAAAAAGGAGAAGCCAAGGGCAGGAATTGGAGATGAGGTCCCAGGGCAGGTAAGTGAGGGAAAGGGAGTAAGAAGATGGGAAGAACCTGAAATTTGTTCAGGCAGATGGAGAGGTGGAGCAGTTCCCAGAGTTCTTGGCGTCCAGCATGTAGCCGCAGCAGAGGACCGCAGAAGTGGACAGCAGGTAAGCACGAATGGGTTCCAAATCTAAGCAGCCAGGAGGCCAGGTTGGTTTGGCTGGATGTGTTGTCCACATGAAGGCTGACATCTTGTCTCTCCTGAATCAGTCAGGATTTGGTCAGAGAAGCAGAACCATTAGGAAGGACAGAGAATAAAGAACTTATTATAGGGATGATATAGAATCACACAATTGTGGGAGCTGGTGAGCTGGTGGAAAACAGCAAGACTCCTGCCTCTGTATCTAGTGTTTAGCCTAAAGTCTACAGGTAGCCTCAATGGCATCAGAAAAGCAAGCTGGACTTGAACGAGAGTGAGGACACATGGAAACTCACGAGGACAACTGGAACCCAGGTCTGCTTCTCCCCACTTTAAACCTACATGCTAGGAGTGCTGACAAAGTTCTGAAGGGGCTAGAGGAGCCATGGTCCAGGTATAGCCTCATGCCAGTGAACTAAGCATCACACAAAGAATGCATGGGAGCTGCCTCACTGCCTGCTGCCTGCACTTTACCTTCAGAGCAGTAAAAAAGAAAAAACAGGTTGGGTGGGGTGGCTCACGCCTGTGATACCACCACTTTGGGAGGCGGAGGCGGGTGGATCATGAGGTCAGGAGTTCAAGACCAGCCTGGCCAAGATGGTGAAACTCCGTCTCTACTAAAAATACAAAAAATTAGCCAGGCATGGTGGCAGGCACCTGGAATCCCAGTTACTCGGGAGGCTGAGGCAGAGAATTGCTTGAACCTAGGAGGCAGAGGTTGCAGTGAGCCAAAATCACGCCACTGCCCTCCAACCCAGGCGACAGTGCAAGACTCTGTCTCAAGAAAAAAGGCGGCTATTTCCTACACCTTCCAAACCCTGTAAATTTCTCTTGTAGCCAACACTAACCCAGAATATACAGGGACAGGAATTCTGGGAGATGCTGTTCCAGCTCAGCTGAGCTGACGTAGGAGAAAGCCACAGCATTCCTTCAACACCAAGCACAGCGCCTACGAACAGACCCTATATAGAGGGCACTTAATACATTGTAGGGGTTTTCTATCAAAGGGACCTTTGTTTTGAAGGTCAAAACAAACTATGAATATTTGTTTGTTCCTCCTATAACAACCTGGAGGAACCTCAGAGCATTATGCTAAGCAATAAAAGCCAGGTACAAAAGAGTACATACTGTATGGGTCCATTGACACGGAATTCTAAAACAAGCAAAGCTAATCTAAGCTGATAGAAATCAGAACAAAGTTGCTGGGACAGGGACGAGGTTGGGAGTCCCCTCCCTGGGGGAAAGGGCAGGGAGGGGATGGAAATGTTCTACATTTTGATAGAGGTGTGGGCTACACAGGTATTTGTCAACACTCTCTGCATCTCTAAGAGCTGTGCATTTTATTGTATGTAAAGTATTATTATTTTTATTTGAGACTTGGTTTTCATTATGTTTCCCAGGTTGGACTCAAATTCCTGGTTTCAAGCTATTCTCCCGCCTGGCCTCCCAAAATGCTGGGATTGCAGGAGTGAGCCACAGTGCTCAGCCTATTTTAGGTAAATATCTCCATTACAAAATAAAACAAAACAAAAAACACCAAAAATTAAAGAAAAATGGTGCCCTTGGAGCTAATTACACATTAATTAAACAACCAAGAAAAGTCTTAGCTGGCCATTTTTAAGACTGGCCTCATAATGAGTATTTTCGCTCTACAATCGGAAAAGCATCCACTAGGAGTCTGGGAAGAGCCTGCAATACCAAGATTCCTCTCCATCGGCGGCAAGAGAAATCAGAGAGGAACAGAAGCAGGTAGGAAACAAAGCCAAAACTAATGTAAAGACAAGGCAAATAAACTCAACATTGAACTATGGAACTAGAATTTTTATTTCTTTTTTCAAAAATTTAAATTAACAGTCTGTTCAACAGAGATTTGATTTCTAAACTGCATCTAGCTCTCACTGTACCCATGTGTGTGACAGAAAGAGAGAGAAAGAGAGTCACAAACATTCCAAATAACGGAAATCATCATAAATGGGAAGCAAGGGGAAGTAGTTTCACTGTAACCGGAAGAAATGGATTTCATAGCCATGCTGGGACCTGAATCTCTGTCCAGCTTTCACCTTGTCTTCTAGACTGGCCTCATTATCGTGACATTTGCATTTTTTTAAAACAATATCAAAGAACAAAAGCTGTCTCCCTTCTCACCATTGGCTGTTAGGTGATACCCATTTGTCAGAGAGCATAGTTTTCTATAATGAATTTATTTCAGCATAGGGACAGCAACTTAAGACATAAATGCTAAGATGAAGGCGGAGAGGAAAGAGGTTCGCTCAGAGATCCAAAGGAGGGGTGGGAGGGGAGACTCTGAAAGGCAAGAAAGAGCCCTAAAAGGAGGGGCTGGGGGCTCAAGGTGGTTGCGAAAGCCTTTCCCCCTTATGCTTTGCCCTCAGCGTGGCAGGGCAGACTGGACGAGCAGGTACCCTTAGAGAGCCTCACAGGCACCTTTGCTTACTTAGTCCTTTTACATCTTGGATTAATTTTTAACTTCCTTTCGGAAGGATTAAAAAACAAACACAGAAACTCAGACAAAGGTAGCAGTGGCATCCTCACCCCAGGACTAGACTCTGCAGCTCCTGCTCTTTGTCCCCAAGTCTCCTCCCCTCTCCTTTGTCTCCAGGCCCCAGGGGAAGGCTGGAGAATGATCACGTGGCTGGGATGGGGCTGTATTCCTGGCAGTCCCCTGGGCTTCCTGCAGGGACCCGGATTCCTAGTATTTCAAGCTGCTGTCCGTCTTTATCCATTTCTCTTTTGTTTTTGTTATTGATGTGACCGTGTGTCCACAACCCTGGGATTCCCTCGCCCTCGTCCTCAAACTCCAGAATCCAATTTCTTGGATTTCAGTGTTTTTAAGGTCAGTGGAAACTTTTTAAAACAGCAACATTAAGCTAATGTAGCCTTACTGCAGAAAAGGAGCTTTTTCTATTTCTCTCTAAAACTGATGCTCACTAGTAGTTCTCAGATGTGGAAAGATATTTGTACTATGTATTTATAGGAAATCTACTAGATTGAGGTGCTTGGGAAAACAACCCATCACTAAGGATCCTTCCCTTCCTTTTCTCCATTGATAATACCTTTATAAAGATTCCCTCTGTTACCACCCCAAATAACTGAAGTGCAGGTAATTATTTCCCAGAATCTTATTTTTACACTGGCGAAATTCCACGGCAAACATTTTATTAACCCTCCTCTCCCTTTCCTGCCTGAGGTATTAAAACTTGGAGTCAGCCTGGGTAATATTATTTAGGAAAATGCTCTTCATCACTGTACACCTGTACTTACCATGGTACCTGGGGTATCTAATAGGTGCGAGCCCTGGGCTGAAGATGCCACTGCTACCCTGGTCTGAGTTTCTGCCTTCGTTTTTTAATCTTTTTTAATCGAGACACAGTCTTCCTCTGTCTCCAAGGCTGGAGTGAGGTGGTGCGACCTGGACTCACTGCAACCTCTGCCTTCTCCCGAGTTCAAGCAGTTCTCCTGCCTCAGCCTCCCGAATAGCTGGCATTATAGGCACGCACTACCATGCCCAGCTAATCTTTGTATTTTTTAGTAGAGTTGGGGTTTCACCATGACGGCCAGGCTGGTCTTGAACTCCTGACCTCAGGTGATTCGTCCACCTTGGCCTTCCAAAGTGCTGAGATTACAGGTGTCAGCCACCATGCCTGGACACAGATAAATATTTACCGAGAGAATTAATGAAGAAGAGTGGAAGAAAAGAAGAAAGTAGAGATTTCTGAAATGGAAGAATTTCCCCTAGAATCATCCAGAATTGACTGTGTAAAAAGTACACCTTTTCCTTCTTTTCTTAGCTAAGTATTGGGGAAACATTTAACATTAAAAATCCAGGGATCTTTGGGAGCCTGAAAAGTCTTTAGACTCCAAAACTGCTGGGATCCTAGGCCTTAAGATTCCAAAGAAGAGATGCTCTTAAATTTGATCCTGCCTGCTCACAGGCTCAGAGTGGACGTGGCTACTGACTTACGTCTAGAAGAATTAAGTGATTGCAGCATGCTCAGCTTAAAAAGTTGTCATGAGGGGGTAGAGGGGGTTGGTATTTAGAACATCCTGACCACCCCTTTCTGCTCTGGTTTAGAAGGTGGCCAGAAACATTTCATAAAGTGTTGTCCAAAGTATCCCTCCCAGAATCCTGGCTGCTCCACGGAGGCAGTGCTGTCTGCTGAGCTGAGCATGGCCCTTGGGTTCACACACACCTAAGTCCAAATTCTGTGTCCTGAGTTGTACAGCCTGATAGAGAAAAGTAGGCTGGGCGCCCAGTGGCTCACGCCTGTAATCCCAGCACTTTAGGAGGCTGAGGTGGGCAGGTCACAAGGTCAAGAGATCGAGACCATCCTGACCAACATGGTAAAACCCCATCTCTACTAAAAATACAAAAATTAGCTGGGTGTGGTGGCATGTGCCTGTAGTCTCAGCTACTCAGGAGGCTGAGGCAAGAGAACTGCTTGAACCCAGGAGGCAGAGGTTGCAGTGAGCTGAGATTGCACCATTACACTCTAAACTGGGCAACAAGAGTGAAACTCCATCCCCCGCAAAAAAAAGAGAGAAGAAAAGTAGGCACCATTAGGCCTGGTAAGTATTGAGCTGCAAAGAAAACTGAGATAATTGACTTAAGCACAGGGGAGTTAGTTGAATAGGGAGCTGCCCCAGCGAAGACCAAAGGTGAGAGATGGCTGGTGAGGAGGGTGGGAAGGTTGCACAAGGAAAAGGGATGGACAGTTTAGGTGGTGGGTCTTAGAGAGCTTGGCATGGCCAATTGCTGGGCCCCAAGTTGTTGAGGCTGATAGCACAGTCCCAAGTTCACCATTAAGTTATTTTTCTGCTGATTCTGACCTACTTTTCTGGAAACAGCCAGTCAGTCATTCTTTAGGAGCCCTGGCTGTTTACGATCTTACATCTTCCAGGCCCAGCATCCTGCAGCAAACAAGTCCAAAGCATGTGCTCAGGGTACTAAAAATTTATTTCTAAAACCTCAGCACCATTGACATTTGGAGCCAAATCATTGTTTCTTATTTTTATTTGTTTATTTTTTGAAATGGAGTCCGGCTCTGTCGCCCAGGATGGAGTGCAGTGGCATGATCTCGGCTCATTGCAACCTCCACATCCCGGGGTCAAGTGATTCTCCTGCCTCAGCCTTCTGAATAGCTGGGGTTACAGGTGTGCACCATGAGTCCTGGCTAATTTTTGCATTTTTAATAGGGATGGGGTTTCACCATGCTGGCCAGGCTGGTCTTAAACTCTTGATATCATGATCTGCCCTCCTTGGCCTCCCAAAGTGCTGGGATTACAGGCGTGAGCCACCATGCCCAGCCAAAATCATTGTTTCTTATGGGGTACTATCCTGCAGGGTAACATTGTAGGACATTTTGCAATATCCCTGGCCTCTACCCACCAGATGCCTTGCAGTATCCTCCAGCTGTGATGACGCAAAATGCCTGTAGACATCACCAAATATCACTGTATGCCAAATTTTCCCCAGTTGCAAACCACTACATCATACAAGTTTCTCTCCGTGAAATGCTTCACACAGGGCTTCCATGATGATTGGAATTCATTAGTCTAGCTCCAGAACAAAACCAAGAAACTGAGTATCACTTTGTTGAGTTTATAACAGTGCTTCTTCCCAATTCTACCTTCGACATGGGTAAGTGGGTTCCTTCTCAGGGCCCCAGACCTTACAGAGTCCTGCTCTAGGCTTATTTCAGCCACGTCCCTTCCCATGAAAGAGGGAGCCAATAGGGCCAAGAGAATATGTCCACTGGAGCCTGTTCTCTCTCTCCTAGACCATTCTGGGTGCTTGCAGGATATCAAAATTTCTTGCTCAGAAGGGTCAAGTCTACCTTCAGGGAATACATAGCTTTTTTGCAGGGTCACTTCTCCAGACTGGCCATGACACTGGGGTGGCCCACGTGGGGTCATGGAGTGTCAATGTAGATGGAGCTTAGACATGTGGGCTATACTATATTTGGCAACATAAATGGAGCTTAGATATGTGGGCTATACTATTGCCCCAGATCCTGCAAATGCAACACAAGGGCTTGCTCTCTCCTTCTCCAGCCGCCAGCTCTCTTACAAGATGTCACTGAGATCACTAGCAGCTCCAAAGCCTCTATGTACCTTCTCCACTTTCCTCAATCTCTGCAGAAGGTGGTGATAAGCACTCACCCCAAGTGGAGAACCAGAAGGGAAGAGAAGGGGTTCCGAGAGCCCAGAGAATCCCCTTCAGTGCGAGCAGGGCCTAGACAGCTTTGCACCTCTCCACTGAGCAAAGAGCACCACCGCACGATTAGTGAAACTCTCCAGGAAAACACCAGCTCTCCTGGTAGATTTGTTTCCCTTTGCTTGTCTCCAATCGATACACAACACCTTCTCTGGGCTGCGGACTCCACAGTCATCCACAGTCAGATATTCGTTAGTGAGACCTCGCCACCGCCTCCTCCTCCTCCTCCTCAGTGAAGCGGTCTGGTCTGGCTGATGCGCCTCCAGGGGAAAGGAAATGAATCACTCTCCTGATTTTGAACTTGCACAGCCTGTTACTCACACCTTGACTAGTGACTGACCTGTTCCATTACACCTTGTGCAGAGGTAAATCCTATGAGCTCCCCCAGGGCAGTGTCACCTGACTCACCTGGCTTCCCCAGTGGGCCTAGCACAGGCCCCAAACATGGTGCATCTGCTCAAGTATTCCTCCCTGAATCAATTAACTTTAATCCACCTGATTGGGATCAAAGTCATTGAGATTTATGAGAAAACCGGTCCAACCAGTCCCCACTTCATGCTTTTCCCCTGTGGCTATTAGATCCTGAAGCTGGTTTATTTTGTCAACTTAATGTCCTGCTATCAACACTCACTTCATGCTGGCCCCCCCCATGGGTAGAGGCAAAGCTTCTTTACCTTGTAAAGACTGGGGGCAACAGAAAGAGGAAGCTTTAGAAATTATATTAGTTCCCTAGGGCTTCTATAACAAAATGCCACAGGCAAGGTGGCTTAAAACAACAGCCACCCGAGTAGCTGGGACTACAGGCATGTGCCACCACTCCCTGTTAAATATTAAGTTAGGAATATTGATGAATACTGAGTGTATGATAGAATATATTGCTTGCTGAGAAGAACGATGGCAAGGAAAACCTAGCCCCCTCCCCACCCACCCCTCACCAAGAGGAAAACCGCCTGGGGCATTCCAAAGTGGAAGAACAATGTATCAATATCATACATCTGTTAAAACAATTCTTTGAGATATCTGACCCTATCCCCATGGCTCCTTCGTGGAGAATACCTTTTAGCTTGGTTGTAATCAGTGGTAAGTGGGTAACAGCTGCCTACTTGGTAGATTTTTCAGTTATGAGAAAATACAGAACACCTGTTTGTTAATAATAAGCACCTGTTCAGAGAGACTAAATACATTGATCAGAATCTGCTCGGAGCCTTCAGCCTGGAATGCCATCAGCCCCTGAGACTCAGTTTGGAAGGCTGCTGCCCCCGCGCCCCCCATAGACCCACTTTGCTGTTCTATTTGGGTGTCTGCCTCTCATTTCCTACAGCGCCGCCTGGGTGCGGGGGGGGGGGTCTCTCCTGCCCAGCTGGTACTAGGTAACGCCCAGCTAATTTTTCACCACGTTGGCCAAGCTGTCTCGAACTCCTTACCTCAGGAGATCCACCTGCCTTGGCCTCCCCAGGTGCTGGGATTACAGGCCTGAGCCACTGTACCGGACACCCCCCCTTTTTTTTTTTTTATAAGGACGTCAGTCATTGGGTTAGGTTTCACCCTAACTCAGTATGACTTGATTACCTCTGCAAAGAACCTATTTCCAAGGAAGCTGACACTCATGGGTTTGGAGGTTAGGATTTGAACGTGTCTTTTGAGGGGACACAATTTTTCCACAACAGAGATGAAAGCACTTAATTCCCACAGCCTTTGGGAAAACTGTCTTGCGGCATGTGTGAGCCTAACCTCACATCTCATGTCCCCACAGGAAGCTTTGAATCTGGAAAGCTTAATTTGGATCCCAGCTCCATCGTATCTGCCACCTCGGATAAACTGCTTAACCCAGAATACCTTCAAATGTTATGCCCTCCACACAGAATCGAAGAGCTTTACAACAGTTTATTTTCATTTCTTCTCTTCTATCCTTTGGGGTATTGTTTTCTTTTTCTTTTTCTTTTTTCCTACCTTTTTTCTTTTTATTTAGAGACGGTCTCACTATGTTGTCCAGGCTGGAGTGCAGTGGCCATTCACAGGCACGATCACCGTGCATCACAGCCTTGAACTCCTGGGCTCAGGTAGTCCTCCCACCCAGACTCCTGATGGGCTATTATGATTATTCATTTTACTTCTACATCTGTTATAAACCTCTTAAGACCTTGTTATTATTTTTTGCTTTAAACAGCATCAAGTTTAGAAAATTTTTGGCTGTTTTCTCAGCCTTCTCTAATTTTGGAAGGGCTCCAATTATGTTAGATCACTTGAGGCCCCGAGGTGGAAACATCACTTGAGCCCAAGAGTTTGAGCTTGGTACTATCCCACAGCTCCCCAAGGTGGTGTTCATTTTATTTTTATTTTCATTTAAAAAAATCTATTTTTATTCTGGCTGGGTACGCTGGCTCACACCTGTAATCCCAGCACTTTGGGAGGCCGAGGCGGGTGAATCACCTGAGGTCAGGAGTTCGAGACCAGCCTGGCCAACATGGTGAAACCCTGTCTCTACTAAAAATACAAAAATTATCCAGGTATGGTGGCACGTGCCTGTAATCCCAGACACTCAGAAGGCTGATGCAGGAGAATCGCTTGAACCCTGGAGGTGGAAGCTGCAGTGAGCTGAGAATGCACCACTGCACTCCAGTTTGGGCAACAAAGCAAGACTCCATCTCTTAAAAAAAAAATATATATATATATATATATATATGTTATTTTCCTTTTTATTTTATTTTTTTAGAGACAGGGTTTCACTATGTTCCCCAGGCTGGTCTCAAACTCTTGGGCTCAAGTGGTGTTTCCACCCTGGGGCCTCCCAAAATGCTGGGATGACAGGTGTGAGCCACCATGCCCAGTCTTGTTCTTTTTTTGTTTGAGACGGAGTCTCACTCTGCTCAGCCCAGGCTGGAGTGCAATGTTACAGTCTTGGCTCACTGAAACCTCCACATCCTGGGTTCAAGTGATTCTCCTGCCTCAGCCTCCCAAGCAGCTGGGATTACAGTAGTGTGCACCACACCTGGCTAATTTTTGTATTTCTAGTGGAGACAGGATTTCACTAAACATAGTGAAATCCTGTCTCCACTAAAAATACAAAAGTTAGGCCGGTCTCACACTCCTGACCTCAGGTGATCCGCCTGCCTCAGCGTCCCAAAGTGCTGGGATTATAGGTATAAGCCACCTTGCCCCGTCTTTTTTTTTTTTCTTTCTCTTTTTATTTGACTGGTTTCTATTGCTGTATCTCAAGTTGGGTATTCTTTTCTTTCCGTATCTAGTCTACTGTTAATCCTATCTCTGGAAGTTCCTCTGTTTCTTTTTTATATCTTCTATCTCTTCTCATTGTGGTCACGTTTATTTAGTTATAATAGCTATTTTAGCCTTCATTCTGTCATCTCTGTCATTTCTGGGTCAGCTTCATATTGGCTGATTTTTCTCCTGGTTATGAGTCACACTTACTGTTTCTTTGTGTGTGCTGATTTTTTGTCCTATGCTGGAAGATGTTACCTTAGCACTGCTAAATGCTAGGTTTTGTTGTTTGTCTTTAAAGAATGCTAGGCTGTTTTCTGGTAAGCAGTTAAGTTACTTCCAGTTCAGTTTGGTCCTTTTTTGAAGCCTGTTTTTAATTTTTTTTTTTTTTTTTTTAAGACAGAGTCTCACTCTTGCCCAGGATGGAGTGCAGTGGCGTGATTTCGGCTCACTGCAAACTCTGCCTCCTGGGCTCCTGCCTCAGCCTCTTGAGTAGCTGGGATTACAGGCGTATGCCACCACACCAGGCTAATTTTTCTATTTTCAGTAAAGATAGGGTTTCGCCATATTGGCCAGGCTGGTTTCGAACTCCTCACCTCAAGTGATCTGCCTGCCTCAGCCTCCCAAAATGTTGGGATTACAGGCGTGAGCCACTGCGCCCGGCCTTAAATTTCTTTTTAGAGTAGCCTTTATGCTAGAGGACCAGTTAGCTCTACTACAAAGGCATGGTCCTCCTGGGATTTCTACTGAATGCCTCAAGTAATCAATTGGTTCTCTTTTCTCTGGCTAGCCAGAACTATTGAATTCTCAAAAATTCTCTGACGTTCACACTGCAAAGGAATAGGTACATTATTCCGTCCTTTGCTTGAATTTGCAACAAAGAATACCCAAAAGGAATGTCTCCCCGAACTTGGGGAGTGAGATGGGTTTCATAGGGGAAAGAGTAAAAAAACACCAGCTTTAAGTTTGGTGGGCTTTGATTAGCAGGTGCTGCAGCCTTGCAGAAAGAAGTTGTTTTTCTGGCCGGGCACAGTGGCTCACACCTGTAATCCCAGCACTTTTGGGAGGTCGAGGCAGATCACTTGAGGTCAGGAGTTCAAGACCAGCCTGGTCAATATAGTGAAACCCCATCTTTACTAAAAATAAAAAAAAATTAGCAGGGCATGGTGATGAGCAGCTGTAATCCCAGCTATTTAGAAGGTTGAGGCAGAAGAATCACTTGAACCCAAGAAGTGAAGTTGCAGTGAGTTGAGATTGGACCACTGCACTCCAGGCTGAGTGACAGAGAGAGATTCTGTCTCAAAAAAAAAAAAAAAATTACAGTTAAAAAAGAAAAGAGTTATTTGTCTTTGTGATTTGGTCCATCTCAGCCCACTACACCCTATTTTCAGAACTATTGACTCAAAGAAGTTTAGGGAGAGTGGGCTAGCCTCTACTCCTAGAGAGCAGAGTAGTCATCAGTGTAAGTTAAGATTGGAAAAGTTCACAGTTATCCTCAGAACAGACACCACTCATCCCAAGTGAACTTTGGGAACCACTGTGCTCATGGCTTCGTGGTTGCTCTTTCTTTTATTTATGTATTTATTTATTTATTTATTTAGAGATGGAGTCTTGTTCTGTCACCCAGGCTGGAGTGCCATGGTGCAATCTTGGCTCACTGCAACCTCCATCTCCTAGGTTCAAGCGATTCTCCTGCCTCAGCCTTCGGAGTAGCTGGGGGATTACAGGTGCCCACCACCATGCCTGGCTAATTTTTTTGTATTTTTAGTAGAGATGGGGTTTCACCATGTTGGCCAGGCTTGTACTTGAACTCCCGACCTCAAGTGATCTGCCTGCCTCAGCCTCCCAAAGTGCTGGGATTACCAGCATGAACCACCACACCCAGCCCATGGTTGCTCTTTACTAACCCTCATAGAGTTTCACTCCATACATGTATGCCTTACTATGCAGGATGGATTCAAGGGGACCCCCAAGCTCTCTCTCTTTTGTAACGCTGTCCTCTCGGGATTCTGCCCTACACATTCTAGCTATTCTCCACCCCGTCCTTGAACCCTGATCTCTCTCTTTTCAACTCAGCAAGGCCACTGGGCTCTCCCTGTGCCATGGTCTAGAACGAGTTTGTCCAACCCGAGGCTTTGAATACGGCCCAACACAAATTCGTAAACTATCTTAAAACATTCTGAGCGTTGGGTTAGGGTCCACCCTAACTCAGTGTGACTCAATTACATTGGCAAATAACCCATTTCCAAGTAAAGTGACATTCATGGGTGTGGAGATTAGGACTTGAACATATCTCCCCCTACTCTGTGACCCTCCCAGATACCTGGCAGCTCAGAAGAGATAACATTGTAATAGTACTGAAGTTTATATTGGAAAATCCAATTTCTAGTGTTGAGTCCTTTCCTCATATCCCTCTGGATTTTCTCTTCTACATTGCTGTCAAATCCATCTGCTTTCTTTGCTTCCACTGCCACCCCTCCAGTCCAAGTGACTGCCACCTGCCTGCACTCCTGCAAGAGTTTACTGCTTGGACTCTATGCACCCATTCTGGTCCTCTATTCATTTTCTTCACTGCAGCCTAAGTGACACATTCAAGATGCAAATCTAATTAGGTCTCTTTCTTGATTACACCTTTCAGAGAACCATTAGAATAAAGTCTACAAACCTTGTTGGATCCACAAGGAGCTGCAAGGTTTGGCTTCTACCTGGTTCTCGAGCCTCCTCTCGCCCTCAGGGCGAATCACTGGGCTGCTGTCAGTGTTCCACATACACCATCATGTATCCGGATTTTTACTGTTCCTTGTGTGGCCAATTTAATGAAAATTTCTAGGTTCTAATTTCTGTTTTCACCCAAGACCTTATGCTAATCTCCTGGGACCTGCTATGGTCTGCAGATGCTCATTGTCCAGACGAGGATCCAGGGGAGCTATCAAGCTTCGGCCCGTATGCTGACATTGGGATGGTTACCCCGCAACCAGCAAGGTCACAGGATTCACAGTGTTTTAATTTGCCTTGTTAACTCAATAGAAAGACAGTGACTCCTGAGGCCGGATGCGGTGGCTCACACCTGTAATCCCAGCACTTTGGGAGATTGAGGCGGGCGGATCACCTGAGGTCAGGAGTTCAAGAACAGCCTGGCCAACATGGTAAAACCTCATCTCTACCAAAATACAAAAATTAGCTGAGTGTGGTGGCGCACACCTGTAATCCCAGCTACTTCGGAGGCTGAGGCATAAGAATCACTTGAACATGGAAGGTGGAGGTTACAGTGAGCTGAGATCATGCCACTGCACTCCAGCCTGGAACTCTAGCCTGGGTGACAGAGCGAGACTCTGTCTCAAAAACAACAACAACAACAACAAAGAAACAGTGGCTCCTGAATGAAGATTCTCATACTGCAGAATGCAAGTTTCATAAAAGGACCTGGGATTATCAAATCGAAGTATTGTCTATGAAGCACAGATCGGTGGCCGTAACTAACTTTGGGCGAGTCTTATACAGAGAAGGCCTGGAAGTTTCTTCCCATCTGTTTGTTTCCAGATAGAATGATGAGTTCCATGGTTTCTCTTCTACCTTCAGGGCTCCTGTGGGAGTTAATGAGACAGGATTCTTAAATGACTCTGAGTTCTTTGGTGAGAGCCAGTGCATATATAAGTATCTCCTGCAGAAGTTTGTAGTGGGAGTACGTAATAAAGTCTGATGTGATCATTATAAGCATGCAATGTTGCTCAATGGTGTGAGACTTTTGAAATGGCCCATTCAGGCATGGTGGCATGTGCATGTGGTTCCAGCTACTCAGGAGGCTGAGGTGGGAGGATGGCTGGAGCAGGGGAAGTCCAGGCTGCAGTGAGCCGTGATCGAGCCACTGTACTCCAGCCTGGGTGACAGAACAGTCTTAAAAATGAAATTAAAGCTGGGTGCGGTGGCTCATGCCTGTAATCCCAGCACTTTGGGTGGCCGAGGCTGGTGGATCACCTGAGGTCAGGAGTTTGAGACCAGCCTGGCCAACATGGTAAAACCCTGTCTCTACTAATAATACAAAAATTAGCCGGGCATGGTGGTGCACACCTGTAATCCCAGCTAGTTGGGAGGCTGAGGTAGGAGAATGGCTTGAACCCAGGAGGTAGAGGTTGCAGTGAGCAAAGATAGCACCACTGCACTCCAGCCTGGGCTACAAGAGTGAAACTCGTTCTCAAAAAAAAAAAAAAAAAGAATAAAATGGCCCATTCAAAATTCATGAGAAAAACATGGTGAGGGAAGGTGGCTCCTGGAGGGAGTGGTGTGGAGCCAGTAGCTAAAGGAATCCAGTTTCGGGGAGTCATCTGCACCATAAAGGTGAAGTGTCATGAACCCCTTCCACAAAGCTTGTGGAAATAGAGAACCATGAATGAGAGACAGAGGTAAGCTTTGTGAGGAATCATGGGTCCTTTTTTTTCCTTTTCTTTTTTGTGAGACAGAGTCTCACTGTCGCACAGGCTGGAGTGCAGTGGTGTGATTTTGGCTTCACTGCAACCTTCGCCTCCCAGGCTCACCTGCCTCAGCTTCCTACAGGCAGGTGCAAGCCACCATGCATGGCTAATTTTCTTTATGTTTAGCAGACACAAGGTCTCGAGAGGTCTCACTATGTTGCCCAGGCTGATCTTGGACTCCTGGGCTTTAGCGGTCCTCCTGACTTGGCCTCCCAAAACTGCTGGGATTACAGACATGAGTTGCCCTGCCCCGCCTGGGGACATGGGTTCTTTAACCGTACCCTCTTCAGAGCTTAGCCCAGTGTGGGATATAAAGGAGCTTCTCAGGATAGATTGACTGTCATTTGCAAAGGTAATCAGAAGTGAGTCTGTGCTTGGAACAGATACCAGAAAATCCAGCCTCTGCGATGAGATCATCAGGGCCTGTGAAAGAAACAGTGTTTGGCAGAGGTGGTTACTTATCAAAGCTGGCTGGGTGTGTTTCGGCCCTGTGTTATCTGTTTAGAGTCAAGGCTGCCACAGTGAGGGGCAAAGAGCCGCTAATGAGTGGACTAGCCTCCTGCACTCAAATATGTCTCCCCCAAAAGCTGAGAGTCCCTTTAGAATTCACTTCCCTTCTGTTATTTCTGCCTTGTTCAAATGTGAACACCTTGTCCTGAATGGTAAATGAATTTTTTTCTTCTCCATTAGGGCTTCTAGTTGAAAACCACACCTACCAGATGAAAGCAGAAGTGAAATCTGTGGAAAGTGGTCTGGGTGGAAACCCTCCTCCAGATCTCATCTGAGATCTCAGTGGACACTGGTTCTCAGAAGAGCCTAGAAGACAGAGAAAGGGGCAAGGAGGGGTCTCACAGCTGCCCAACACCAGCCAGCACATAATTTGGGCCAAGATTTGGCTAATTGTGGATTGGGACAAGGTGAAAGAAAGGCAGTCCTCTGACTCACAAAGGCAGTCCTCTGGCCCCCATAAGGCAAATGTACGCTGAGCTCAGTTACAGACATGGGTAGGAGCAAGCGTGGAAGCCACAGCTGTCACAATCAGGGAGAGCTGGGGCCACAGCTAGGAGGCAGGACCTCTAGTCAGAGCTGCTGGTGCTTCAGGGACCGAAGACTCAGATGCTACAGGCTTGACAAGGTATGACTGATAGCAGGTATGCTGAGAAGTTTCCCTGCCTCCTGGAATGTTTTCCCTAGCCTTGCATTAAAAAGCAAAAGAGCAAGCTTAAAATGGCCGTGGGAGGAGAATCTCAAATCTGAGAAAGAGAGCAAGACGGGGAGAATGGGGTGTTTGTGTGTCTTTCTGTCTAGGATGGTATAATTTTGCTCAAGGCCATTGAAATAAGAAAATTTGGAGGCCAGGAGCGGTGGCTTATGCCTGTAATCCCAGCACTTTGGAAGGCTGAGGTGGGCGGATCATTTGAGGTCAGGAATTTAAGACCAGCCTGGCCAACATGGTGAAACCCCCTCTCTATTAAAAATACAAAAAGATGAGCCAGGTGTGGTGGTGCATGCCTGTAGTCCCAGCTACTCTAGAGGCTGAGGCAGGAGAATCACTTGAACAGGGAGGCAGAGGTTACAAAGAGCCGAGATTGAACCATTACACTCCAGCCTGGGTAACAGAGCTAAACTCCATCTCAAAAAAAAAGAAAGAAAGAAAGAAAGAAAGAGAAAGAAAGAAAGAAAGAAAGAAAGAAAGAAAGAAAGAAAGAAAGAAAGAAAATGTGGGGTCCTTTTGATGCGGGAAGTGGGAGGGAGAGCATCAGGAAGAACAGCTAATGGATGCTGGGCTTAATACCTGGGTGATGGGATGATCTGTGCAGCTAATCACCAGGGCACACGTTTGCCTAAGTAACAAACCTGCACATCCTGCACATGTACCCTCGAACTTCAAATATTGATTTAAAAAGTAAAAAGAAGGGCTAGGCGTGGTGGCGCACGCCTGTAGTCCCAGCTACTTGGAAGGCTGAGGCAGGAGAATTGCTTGAACCTGGGAGGTGGAGGTTGCAGTGGGCCGAGGTCGCGCCACTGCACTCCAGCCTGGCGCCTGGTGACGGAGTGAGACTCTGTCTCAAAAAGAAAAAAAAAAAAAAAAAGTAAAAAGAAAAATTGCTTTCTTCTCCACATAATAGCAGTATCAGCAGCATTTCATAATGGCTGTTAACTTTTCCCAGCATTAAGAAGCAGAGGAAAGCAAGGCCTTTCGACCAGGCAAGAATATGAAAAGGGGGGGTTGGGGGATTGTTGCTTTGAGGGAAGTTACGCTTGTTTTTTTTTTGTCTTTTTGTTTTTTTCCTTTTTGTGGAGAACGGGGTCTCGCTATATTGCCCAGGCAGGTCTCGAACTCCTGGGCTCAAGCTATCCTCCCGCCTCTGCCTCCCTAAGAGCTGGGATTACAGGCGTGAGCCA